>JASSUY010033198.1:0-53505 GCA_032466535.1 Forpus xanthops
CAACACATTCCAGTGCCTCACCAACCTTACAGTAAAGAATTTCTTCCTCTCATCCAATCTAAACTTCCCCTGTTTCAGTTTGAACCCGTTACCCCTTGTCCTCTCACTGCAGTCCCTCATGAAGAGTCCCTCCCCAGCATCCCTATAGGCTGTCTAGAATTACACTTCAGTCATTTAACAACATACTAAAGAAAGTTAATGGGATTGCTTAGAACAAGCCTGCGAGCATTGCAATAGTCTGAAGTGGACAAATTTGATATGCATGCTCCCCAGAATACTGGGAGCTGCTGTACATGCTCAGCCCTTCCTGACTGCATCTGAATTCTGATCAGTAATGTCCCTTTTTACAGTAGCTTCCACAGATTAAATGAGTTTCAGGGTCTTTTTCCTTTTGGGAAACTTCTTACAAGCACAAAAATGTTGCAGAAAATCTCAATTCCTTTTAATAACTTTTGCTCATAGAAAAAAAAAAACACAAAAAAACCCTAAACCACCAAAAAAAACTCAAAGAAAGAAACCCCACACCAACCAAACCAGCCCAAACAGTGTCCTGTGAGCTTTTAATGCTTGCCCAAGGCCTTCCTCAAGTGTCTGGAAAAAATTAAATCCCTAAACAAGAGCCTTTATGCCACTAAAGTCTACAAGGTTCTGCTCTAGTGAACACAATAAGCCCAGAAATTCTCCAAAGACCCAATTACAATTACTACTACCACCACTGTATATATCTAAACAAGTGAATTGGCTGAAAGCACAAACAATGCCAGAGAACTGACCACATACAGGTTTGTAGAAACTCCAAAAGCAGAAAGACCCCTGGTTCTTGAAACACCCTGCGGATTGTGACCTTTACTGGGAGAAGTTCACATCTGTAACAAGGTCCCCTTAACACAGAAGGCACTTTATGTCAATTAGGTAGTAATACAACTATGCCTTACAGTGCACTAATTTATTGAGTGTATTTACACCACAACATGAAGGGTTTTGATGAGATGTAATCAGAACGTGACAACCTCATACCACGGACTATAAGAATGTGTATGTGAGGTTACAGCAATCCTCAGTAACAAGTAACTACTAGTTCGTGACTAACTATAGGGAAGTTTAGATAGGATATGAGGAAGAAGTTCTTTACTGGAATGTGTTGCCCAGGGAAGTTGTGAATGCTCCATCCCTGGTGGTGTTCAAGGCCGGGTTGGACATAGCCTTGGGTAACATGCTTTAGTAGGAGGTGTCTCTGCCCATAGCAGGGGGTTGGAACTAGATGATCTTAAGGTCCTTTCCAACCCCAACTATTCTACGATTCCATATAGTGCCTACCAGAAGGAGGCCATACTCTTCATTTGTCCATAGCTACTCCTTCTACCAAAACTTTGAGAACCAAGTCCCTGAAAACTGATTTAGTATATAACTGAAATATAAAAGATTAATTACATTTGAAAAAAGCAGAGTAGCTGCATTTTGCTGAAAATACCCAAAGCCTGCTTGCTCCAAATCAAATGTAGCAGAAGTACTTAGCTACAGAGGATGTTTTAACTGCGCCAACCACTTTCACAACAGCCTCTTCTCCTATTAAATAATAACAATAATAAAAAAACCAAGGCAAATCTGCTGTCTGATACTGTCTAGCACTCAGCAGAAGACAGGTATTTGTGCACTTACATACAAAGAGCAAAGTAAAGGAGGTTCCTGCAAATAAAACCCAGGTGGTATTTCTCAGTATAAGTGATTAGAGAGGTCCGTACAATTCACACCACTGTGCCATATCCACAGATAAGTATTTGCCAAAGTAAAATGCACATACATGAACAGAGCATTAACCAAAGGATTACATGTAAATAATAATTAACAGTACTTTGCACCCTTAAATCTCAAAGAATTCCTTTTGCCTTAACCAGTCATCAATAAACATAGGGAAATGCGGTCAGCTAGACTGCATTTCATCTCCTTATCAAAATGATTAGCAACACCCAATCAGTTATACCCACACAAACACATTCAAAGAACAAGTGTAACTGAAATCAAAAGATGAAAAAATGTACCATTAATTACTCACCCTGTGGTCCGAAGCAAACAGCACTGAGAAAAGCCAATAGTCAAGTTGTTATCACTATCCTTTTTTAAAGTCTCAAGCACAGCATTTTGCTGTGAAATAAGGATCTTGCGCCCTAACTCCTGAAATCAGCACTTCATTCCTACAGAATTACTTACAGAAGCTCATTCTGAACTTGAAACTATGACAACTTCCTCTGTGCCTGGAACTAATGTATGCAGGGCCGTTTCTTTTCTGCTTGTGGTTCATATGAAAAGGCCACAGAAATATTCCAGCTTTGCTATTACAAGAGTTACTGCACTTCGCTTATAATGTCTCACATTTCCACAGCAAAACCCTGAAATACCAGTTTTTTCTCCCCCTACCCACTATTACTTTATCACTCCAATACAATACATGAATCTCTTAAAACTACTCTCCCTGGAAATTCAATTACAACTGTTAAAGAGCAACAGGCCATCAGCCAAATCTTTAGGAAGTCAAAATGAAGGGGAAAAAAAGAAAAAGCAAGCAATTGAAAGTATTTTCATTCTAAGAGACCTTCTAGAACACGCGTGCCCTCTAGCTCTCACCCCCTTCAAGGCACTTATGTGCTTAAGGACAGATTTACATCACAATATTTGGACACTGCTACTTAGTAGTCCGGTTCAAGTAGTTATAAGAACAGACTTTCAAATTACTTGAAAGAGTAAGCCTTGGATTTATGAGCAAGTAAATGCACTGGAATATCTCATGACCAACTCCTGTTCCTGACAAATCTTCATACACATGTGTTGACATACACACTAGTTATAAAAGAATTGGCAATTTGCTCATGAGCAAATAAAGAACAATTTCAGCCAATTTAAAATGCATAGTTAAATATATTGTAGTAGGTGTTTTCTAATAAAGTAAACTTGGCAGGAGAAAAATGTTTTAAAGCAGTTATTCCTCCATCACACAAACTGAAAGCCCTTTTGATTAGATGATAAATTAATCCAGCTACTGGCAATAGACGGCTCAGTGAGCCACAGCTGCATGGGTAACGGTGGTATTTCCAAGTGATGTCAATATTCTCTAGAGATACAATGTGACATTCGAGGCATCTGTTTTCCCTGTACACTTCCTATAGTGCAGCTAATTATGGCTCCCAGGCAGCCACTAGGAAAGATGACATTAAACCCATTAGAAAACTGAGCTGTTTAAAATGAAATTCTTAAATTCCTTCATAAAAAAGCCATACCCTGACATCAACCACAGCGGATGGCTGGAAATAGTAACATAAGCATCTAAGGGAACTTCTTGAGTTCTGCCAGGAGTACCCAGCTCACTTTCCAAGTCTCAGCCTTAGCATCACAGCAACATTAAGGTATCAGCCAGCTTGTAACGCAACATCGATGTACATACATTCATTCAGGTCTTCATACGTTTTTCCTAATCCTTCATGTGTCTCACCCCATCCTCCAGTTGAGTTGACAAGTTACAAACTGGAGGATGATAGCTCTCCATGACTAATACCTAAATAATTCTGGAAGCATTCATATATTTCCTGCCACAGAACAAAACACAAAGATAACTGTAACACCAGAAATAGAAACCAATTAAAACTGGGAGATAGAAGCTAAAAGAATCCGTATAATGTTTAAGAGACATTACTCACCAAAAACAGAGTTCTGAAGTTGCTCAGATCGCCGAAGAATTCTTCTATGCTTATTGCTTTGGGATCAAAGGTAAAATACTCTCCCAAATTTTCATACAATTTAGTCATGTTGTTGTGCATGTTGGACAACTTCTCATACTGCTCTCGGGCACTCTCAGCAAAGCTGTAAGGTTTTGTCAAGGAAAATGATTCAAATGTAATTCAATCTAAGAGCAAAAATAGTAGAAGAAAATAAGCAGAAACACAAAGGTTAGAACTGGAAAATATGCTAGTGCAGTTCTGCTTTCAAAGCGGACATTTTGATGTATTTACATGCCTGCAAGTTCACACTAACATAAGGTGGTGCCACATTTTTCCAGTAAATGATTTCTTTCCAGTGATGAAGATTTGCCATAAACAGACTACACAAACTGACTTGATAAAATCCCAAAGTATCTTGGACATTTTTGTCCTAATAAGCTATTAACTTCGTGAAACACATTCTCTGAAAGGACACAGTGAAGATTAGGATATATGTTTAAGTGATGTCATGTCCCCTATATGATGTACATACATGTAAAATCTGCATTCTGCATACCTATCAGTGACAAGGTTATCTAGTACGACATCCATTTTCTTTGTCTATTATTACCAATGTCTTGGTGGATTCTTTAATGTCTAATGACATACTCAGCTCCCACCTCAGGCTTGCTGTAGTAGATAAACTTATTTGGGGCATGCTTTCAATATGCAATTTCACAGAACTTATAAAAATGGAATATCCACCCACCTGCCCCAGTTAACTGACAAACAGCTTGGAGAAATTATTAGCAAGAAAACCACCATGCAACAGCAGAAGTCTTCATTTTTTTAAAAGAGGAAGTATGGAACTCCAGAAATGAAAGGGAGTGATGCCATCCCAGCAGCCATCATTAAAAGTTTGACATAATCCTTTTAAACAGAAATATGTGGCTCTTTTCCCCCTCCTTCAAAAACGTATTTTTAGAATAATTCCTTGCAAACTACTAAAGGAAATATTGTTTTTTTTCTTGAAGCAACTATATTTCAATCGCTGTTTTCTTCTGTTGTGGTCTTTATATCTGCAAACATATAAAGTCACAAATTGCTGTAAAAAATAACCAGTTAGTAAGGATTAAACTAGTCCTGCTGATGGCGTATGGGAGCTGATGAAAGTGTTGTGCTGCCACATTATCAGAACCCGAGAACAAAAGACACAAGTTATAACCCAAGCTACAAAACTCATGCAGCCTGGCTCCCTGTGGCTTTCACTTGCAACAGATCTTTTCCACGCAGATTCTGATTATTAATACAGCAGAGCTCGCGAGTCAACCTTTCTCATTATTTCAGACTTCCATTTGAAACTCTGCCTTGTATCACATTTCTAATTACCCAGTATTTCTGAGATCCCCACCTCTCTGCAACAGAAACAACCTGGAAATAAGGGGGAGATACAGAGAAATCATACGAGCCATTTATGTTTGAGTTTAGGCTAAACCCTATAATGACTCTTCAGGAAACAGGCAACAGATTGTAGAATAAAGAGAAAATTCAGGTAGATATTCTATTCATAAGATTTCTCAAGTGTCTGGATACTGTTTAGTACTTTAAAGACTGTAATTGCATGAGCTACAAGTGTAACAAAGCTGACATGATCTTCCACTGAATAGAGGCCTAATATTTCACCTGGACTCTCCTAGTCTAACTGGAGGCTACACAGCCATTTAAAAATTGGCTCTTAAAAGTATGATCAAAACCTTTATACAACATAAATTTTCCTCTTAAGAAACTTATTTTCCAAGTAAGCCTCTCTTGTTCGTTAAAGCCTCAGCAGCATAAAAAGAAAGACATATTCCTTTGTTAGCTTGTATTGTTCGCTTAGAATGGCAAAAAGTAGAAACCAGCAGTGTGATGGATCTTAACACGTAAATATCAAGATTTTGAAACAGTAATATCTACCTATATAATTTCATACCAGCGCAAACAGAATAATGCCTATACTTACACTTAATTGTAATGAAGTTTAACCTGCTTAGTTAGAATCTCAAGCTTGGACTGTGAAATTGCTCATGTTAATTAACGCAAGACAAAGTTGGTGTAGTTCAGTCTTCAGTGACATTTAGCTGTACAAAAGGAAATGAAAGTTTAATGGCAAGAATGCATTAAATGTGCAATAATGGCACGTAACTGAATTATTGAGCACAGCCTCCAAATTCTAGGAAAACACAAACTGCCTTAGAGGTAGCAGGCTACTGTCTTGGACAACTCTCCAACCACAGGGCAACTAAATATGAAGCTATATAGTGACACAAATTGTATCTGTGGTTCATTTGAAAACAACCTCATAGAACATAAAAGCAAATTAATAACCTAAAAACTACTGAAAAGTGCAAAAAAGAAAGAAAAAAGCCTTTGAACATCCCAGATTTGGCATCAGTTCTTTGCGACAATGCTCCCAGAGTCAAATTCTCCATTCAGGTTGCACATTAAACATGAGAAATAACAACAGTTAACACTATAACAGAAAGTGAAAGAGATAACCACACCATACTGCTACTGAAATCACTAAGATACTTTAAAGTAACACTGTAGAAACATATACCCACCCTAATTGCAACATCATTAGTTATTATCTAGTAAGTACCAAACTGCCAATAAGAAATACCATTAAAGGATGGCTTGTAAGACAAAGGGACGTCGGTAAGACACATGAATATGCTGAGCAAAGAGAGAATAAAGTACTTTAACTATACCTAATTTGGAAGAAAAGTCAGTGCTGTAGAGGCAGTACTTTACAGTCATACAGCATGTCATATTAACAAAGTTACACTGTCACATCCTATATGCTTCATACGATCTTCATGCTCATAAAATATTACTAACTTGAAACATCACCCTGGAATGCACTACATCAAGTCACCGCAAAGACTTAGTCACTATACCTCCAGAGAAACAAAGCCATTCCTGTCCATGCTATTTCATGAAGAAACATCACTGAAAAGTCGAAACTGTGCCTAAAAAATGCTTAATTCCAAGTGCTCCCATTAATACAAATTGAAACTTTCATGAGTGCTCATGTAACAACTGGGAGTAAGGTTCCACTCATACTGTGAGCCAAAAAACCCACAGAATCATTATGTGCAAAAATGCTTTTTCAAGGACAAGAAATTACTTTATTCACAACCCGGTTTTCCCATTCACACTTCTTCCATAACCATAAGAAATTACTGTGCCACGAGTTGCCTGCAAATGCCATTAAAAACCAAAAAACCCAAACCAACAAATGAAGCAACATCAAAATCGTGACTGCCCCCCCAAAAACCTGAACCACCACTGTGAAGGAGTTTTTCATCTTCAGTACCATTCCTGTCTCCCCAAGTTCCATATAAATCAAGAAAAATGCATTCGTAAACCTGAATATACAGAGAGTTGCTAGTTTACTACAACTAGGAACTACACCACTGCAATGACCAAATCACCATCTAGGAAGCTTTATATGTACAATCCTCACTGAAGGTTTTAAATACTTCTTTGAGTGGCTTTTGGGTAAAGTTTATGGCTGTTAAGGCATTTCCTTAATGCAGAGGGCAACCACACAAAACCACTCAAAGGTTTTCTAAGTGCCACAGTGTGTTAGTAAGAGATTAAAATTCACAGGTGTCCTCTGAAAGTGCTCTCCTATTTCATTGGGTTTAACACATCACCCCAAGATTAGTAACTAACTAAATCACTGCTCAGTAACCGGTACCAAAACATTAATATATGCTTTCCCATGCAATCCAGCAAAATCCTCTGCACTGCACATCCCTAAAGAACTCTCCAAAGAAAATTAAAATGCAAACAATTAACAACAGAAAATCTCATGTCTTTTGAATTACAGAGGTAAATTCAGACCATTAACTTCCATTATTCCAAGTGATTTATTAAGTTCTGCTGCCAAATTTCAGTTATCTACTAATAATACTTCTGTCTGACTCTTTACTGTTAAAGGAGAGGCCGGGAAACCACCACACTTCTTTATATATATATATGTATTATTTTACTTCAGGATTTTGCTTATGCATTTGCATCACAGCTGTTGCCAGCTTGAGCTCCCATCCAGTTCTGTGGTTTGATAGTGACCACCACCAGGCAGGCAAGGAAAACCTGTTTAGATACCCAGGATTTTCACAGTGAGGATATGCAGTGTGGTGTCAGTAGCAGAGTACAGGTAAATATTAGCACAGCTGGACAAAGCCAGCTGTAAGGACTGAAAGCATCTTTCCTGTAAGTAAATCAATTACTTTTTACACTTTGAAATATGACCAGATGAGTGCAGTTTGTTGGCATTTCAGTGCAATGCCTGCATTAATCCACTTCATTAAGCAAGCAATGGATACAAATGTTACCATGACACTATGCTACCACATAGTGTCAGAGATAAAGAACCACTAATTATCACCAGGAGCAGAATTAAAACCTTTACATCCATAGGAGGACCACTACCATAGTACTTGCATGCTTTCTACTGGTTTCTTTCATGAAAACATAAGAAAAAAAAGATCAGAGAAATGAGGGTTAAAGACCTCAAATCAGCTGGAGGGAAAAATCATCATTTCTACCATTACATCTGCTATGAATTTCACATCAACATATCAATTACCTATATAATAGCTAATAAAGTACCTGAACACACAAAAAACACACTTGCCCAAAGGCAGCACTTATTACTGTCACATTTACAATGAAAATTAAAGCCAGCACTGACAACTTGGCATTTATCAACAATAAATATGCCACAATACAAAGAGCATTGGCAATTTACCTATAATAATGAGGTACTGCAGCAGTTCGGAAGGCCCCTCCTCAGGGCACAGAGTCACTATAGAAGTGGTACTTAGGACAACAGACAGACCAGAGTTAACGTCTTTGATACCTCCAGAACAAGGACAAAAAGGGAACTCCTGCCAGAACCTTCTGACCACTCTCCAGAATGATTTCACAGACTGAAGTTGGACATCCTTCCAGGTGCTGGTTACAGGAAGCTGAAATCAGGTGGAAGCACCATTCCATTGGGAGCGTTTTTCATGTAATGCTTCATTCTCACAAGTTTGTGCTGACACAAAAAACTCCATTTAAGAAAGAGGCAGCTGGCATTATGCTACAGATGGATTAACTCCTAACAGGGAACAAAACCACAGGGACAGATGAAAACAAAGGCCCACTGAGACTGTAGGCGGAAGATGTTCTCATTTATAAATGTACTAAACCTGAAGGAAAAGAGTCCGAGTGTTTAGCATACAATATAAATTGGCACTAATGAGGAGATAAAAAATAATCAGCCTGGGGTTTTCTGGGAGCCTGGAAGGCAGTCACCTAAACTGCATTTGTTTATACAGACAATCTATGTATTTCCCAGTTTCCTTCAGTTTTACCAGCTGTATCAAGGATTCTTATTTATTTCTTATTCATGCTGACCCTAATATTCGTTACAGACAGAAACTGTTCTCAAAAGAGAGCACAGCAGTGTTTAAAACAGAAGTATGTCTTCACTCTAAGAACCTTAGGATTACCTTGAAATTTGTCCACACCAGCCTTCCCAGGGGCATTTCTCTTTGATTCTACAGTCAATGCAGTGTTCCTTTGTTAGCTTTTACTTGCAGGTTGATAAATCCACACTGAGAGCAAGAGGTCCATGCACTGTATCTTTCCCAACAACAAAGCCCCGAGCCTTAATAATCATAAATATGGGAAGACTGAAAGATGTCAACATGTATTCTTCACGCTTCACTGAATTTAAAGTTTCACATAATGCAGAGCTTGTTAACTATTCCAAACACCTGAGAACAAACTTGCTGTCCCAAAATTGATGATTTCCATCGGAATGTTGTGTCTCAGACAATACAGTTTAGTTCCAATTGGCTTATCAATATTTCCATGACAAATTACACGCGTGAAGGCTTCTCTCCTGTCCCGAGCAGAACCCTGGAATTAACACCAGCAGCACTTGAACTAGGAGGGAATGCAGCCACGTATCATGATGCCACTTCATTATTCAGCAGATACACATACACACTACAACTCTTTAAACAGGCAGATACACCTGGAACATCAGGAACGTAAGTACACCAACAGCTGACATTTGGATAAAATTACAACTTAGTTATTAATCCAGTGCAGATTATATACATTTTAACAGGATCAAACCAGCCTATCTTTACTGTGTAATCTTCTGTTTTGAAGAAATACAAGTTATTTTTACTTCCACTAACTAATTGTCAATCAGCTCAATCCATGATATGTTACTACAGACACTGTGGGAGAAGTTAATAAATGTGCTGAAAAACTGCCTATTCAAAAGCTTGAAAGTAAAATCGTCAGAGCCTACAATGACATAGTTGGGGGAGAATTAATTAGGCAGAAAGAATAAAATAAATAACCACACAACAGCTGACTGCTGTTTGTATGACTTTATGATATATTAGATAAAGCATATGAGAGCTGGATAAAAACACATTTGTGACACCACTCATCACCGTGTGGACCATTCAGACCTGCTTGTAAATGAACCTTATTCAGAGGTGGCACTTGACATCCTCAGCAATAAGGAATTAGCCGCAAAAGGAAATTAAGTGTATGGTAGAGGAGGCAAGGAATCAGAAAGCAGCGTAGAAGATTCAGCTTCCACAGCGGGTTCTGCGTTCCTACCTACGGGTGCTTTAAGGGAAGTTCACAAGCTAATACATGTTTGGCTTCCTATATTTCTGGGTCGGAATCAAATGTTGAGTAACAGCCAAACTGAGCTTAAATGGGTGGTTGAGCACTGGAAATGGTTGTCCAGGGAGGTTAGGGGATTTTGGAGACACTCAAAAGCCATCTGGACACATTTCTGCAAGCCTGCTCTAGAACAGTAGGGTTGGACAATAGGACCTTCAGAGGTCCCTTCCAACCTCAGCCCGAGTCTGGGAAATCCCATAAGCAAGGCTTTGGTTACTATGTTTATACATCATTTCAACTTCAAAATATAACATCCCTATTTCTTGATATATAATTCAACTTCATTCCATTAAAACATTCCCAAATTCACAGGTAAGTTCTACACACCATACTTTACCCAAATATAGCTTTTCTGACTCCAAGCATGCCAACATTAAATCAGATTGAGAACTGCTGACGAGAAAGATGAAAGAGTAAGAACAAGCCAGTTGTCAGAATCCTTGCTATGAACTATAAACATCCCATTTTGAAATTACCTTGCTGAACAGTTCATTATTCCAACAAATCAAATGGTATTTATTAAACTTGGTTTTTAATAAAAGCAAGTATTCTTCTTATCATCAGAATTTCACAAGATATTAATAATTCACCTAAAACAGGTATAAGGACCAAATAATTGAATTTCTGTACCTGCATGAAGCTTGATTTAGCTTCCTATCCACACTTAAGCCAACTCATTGTGTGCCTTGACTAAAAAGAGCAAGCCCACGCTTCAAACTCATTTGTGAAAATAATGTAATCCCTCGGCGTGATCCACCTGAAAATAAAACCCTCAGCAGACTGCTCGCTAATGCATTGCCATACACTGCTCACACAGCGAAACACTCCCTTCTCCCTCCCCACTACACTTACCTACTACTAACATTAAAGAATACACTTCAACAAGAAGATTTTTGCAATGATTCCCAAAGTGTTATTTCAAAACTCTTGCATAGAGTTTTAGAGCAGGATTGTGGCTGAAGGGACCTCCAAACGAGGCTAAAAAATGTTTCCTATGGCTAAAAGAGAAAGTTTGATTCACTAGTGTCATCTTTAACAAAGGATGTACCACTGCTCGTAGTTTCTCATCTCCAAGCTCATTCATAATAGAGCATTCTTTGAACTTACCTGGAGAATCACAAACAGAACGTATGAGCTGAAGACAGAAATCCAGCTTTAATAACAGTCATTTGCACTGATAGCTTTATATTCACCTGCTATCAGTATGAAAACAGAAGCTAATAACTTCATCATTCACACCAGATACACAATGTATCTCTGTGACTGCGCAGAAGACAACACGTCTGGAGCATACAGAGATAATTAGGAATCACAATTACATACCTAATCTCCTCCTCCTGGAGAAAGCCTTGAAAAATATCAATAATAAAAGAGTTGGCAGGAACCTTCATGACAATATACTTATTCTACCCAAAGAAACCAAGACCCAAAGAAGGAGCCCCACCACATCAGTTCACACAAAATCATTTACTTCTGAAGACCTTCAAGAATCACCAATAAAACACCCATGAAGAGCCCCATGTGAGAATTTCCTCCTCATTACAAAGCAAATTACCTCATCATTGAGCATTTGACAGAACAGCCCAGGAAAATACCCAAACAAAACAATCAAACCAAAGCACAACACTTCTTTCTCAGTCACTATTCAGCATTCCCTGGCCTTCATCACATTAGTACCTGAAGAAGCCATTATTGGAATTGTTTGGCACAACTGCATTCACTGCACACAGACACTATTTCAATGTTTGAGTTCATCAAAGTGAAGCACAGAAAGATCATAACCATCTGACAACAGTCGCTGGCATCTGCTGCTTCTCCCTCAAGTGCAGAATCATGATTGAGTTCACGTTTATTAAGATGAGGCTTTCTGACTTGTCCCTAACTGGCCATAAAACTTTCATCTTGATAAAGACTAGAAGAATCTGTCAATGTTGACTCGCTCCTAGCGCTAAGCAATCATATCAATTCCTAATTTTCAGGAGTTCAAGCTTCTCAATAATGAAAAGACTATTTCCATTGATTCTACACACACCACTTGACTATGCACAAGAGAGAGCTTATGTCAACATCATTTCAATACTGCCTTTTTATTTGTACTTCTGTTAATCAGGATGCAAAGATCAGCGCTCATTTCTCCACAACTCCCATAGGAACTCTTCAGGCAAAAAGTGATAAACAAGTGCCTGTTGTATAAAATCCTCAGTCCAAGGAGCAGAGCTCCACAGGCTGATTCCTAAATTGGTTTATACTGGAAAAGTCTGCTCAAAGGCTTCCAACACCAATTTAGGCATTTCCTGGGGAAGCATGAAGAAAACTTCAGAAGTAACTGAGAGCACGCAGCTCCTCAGACAGAAAACATAAAAGGCAGCATTTGGAAAGCCACAGGCTGGGAAGAAGGGAAGAGCTTATAAATATTTTTATTGAAGATAGACAACAAATTAAAAAGGAAAACAACAAAATTAGTGCTTGGTATTAACCTAAATTTGCTTAAAAAGAGAAAAATAAAGGTGATGACCTTGGAAGTTGAGGTTTCCCCCCTTTGAATGTGACAGGGGAAAAATTCCCGAAGTCTGTGCTCTCATTTTTAACAGACAACAGAAAAATCAAAGCAGTTTCTAACAGCTTGAGAAGCCCTGAAACAAACCAACCCTTTCATCCTGGCAAAACCAAACCTTTGCTTCCAATGAGGAAGCCACCAGAATTCTGAAGCTGCTTTTGCAAACCATGCCAAGAAGAACTGAATTGACTGCCACTGCCTGACATGTGAACAACATCCTTGAAAGCAGATGGCAAAGCGCCATTCCTGAAAGACATGTGCTATTTAGCTCCGTATTTTCTGAAATGGAAGTTGTGAGATTCATTAAAAAGAAAGAAAAAGAATGCAGCAGTTGAAGAATGCAACAGATCCAGGTACAGATACCACCTCACACCAGCATATATTGGTCATGCATTTCATGATCTTCCCTTGCCATTTTCAGCCTTTATAACCTATAGCACGAATTGTGATGATGGTATGATGAAGTAACTGAGGGGAGTTCTAGAATAGATATGAGGTGACAGGACAGAAGAAAGGCAAAGAGAATCTTATAAAATTACAGAAGAATGTAAAGAATTATCCAGTGCATTATTCCACTTTGTTAATGCTTTACAGGCTATCTTCCTGTACTTCTACAAAATTCATAGATTTTTACTTAGATCCTTCAAAGTCATGGATCATTTTCACCTGGAATCCCACACTGAGAAGTCCGGGAAGTAGCTGCTCCTACAGACTTCATGGTAGGTGCTTTTCCAATACCTTTTTCAACAGAAATCATCTAGTTCTTAAATCAAAGTGCCACAAATAAGAAAAGTCAAAAAGAATCTGAAACCCTACAGAGAGTGGTATTTGTAGCTTTTTCAGACTCAAATCTCTCTTATGTTTATGCTGGCACACAATTAATCATAATCACCATTCATGCCTTAATTAGAAAGCAATGTAGAAGACATGATAGTCAAGAACACATCAAACAAAATGTTGCAAGAGTAATGGATTTCTAGCATAGCTTCCCTGGAGAACAATTAGATTAAAATCTCTTCAGATGAGTAAGAACAAGAAAGAAAACAGCTAAAATAGAGCTAGTACAAACAACACAATTCTGCAAAATTTGTTTTGCATATTCTATTCAAATTAATTGTGACTTTCAAATAACACAAAGCATTGACAAACCATGGTGTAATAGCATCAAAAAAATTAGATGGTGATACCTATTCCAGCAAAGCCATGGGAAAGAAGCCACTCCTAGAAATATTATATTACCTCTGGAACACACAATGAGATGCCTTAAACAACAATTACAGCTTTGTGTGCCCTAAATCTTTCAGAGAAACTGCAACCACAACCACTTTCCCTTTGATCATGCAGTTTTTCCTGACTTTATCTGGATTTAATTACGAGAGGTATGTTTGAGCTGTCAGTGGTACCCGGCTTCAACAAGCTCCGCTCAGTAGATATGATGGTTACTTCATCTAGATAAAGGTTCTTAGTAAAATGTGGAGAAGGGTCTCCTTATATTTCTAGGTTTTCTTTAATAAAACCAAGTCAGACACCCTCATTTTCTTGTTTGTAGAAATCTCAAAGACTTCAGATCATGCAATGTTTCAAGAGCCCAGATGTACAAAATCAAGGAGCAAAAGGAATGATTGTGTTACCAGATAAAAGAGCATGGAATATATTTATTCAAATTGAGATTTGCTTAGTGCAAACAACTGCTGTAATGATATGTTCACAAATTCAAGCACAAAATCAGAGTGAAAAATAACACTCATCTTCAGTCATCTCTGCACCTAAATAGTATTTTGAATCATAGAATCATAGAATAGTTAGGGTTGGAAAGGACCTTAAGATCATCTAGTTCCAACCCGAATACCAGCTGCATGCTTAAAACCACACATCATATATGAGCTGAGTGAAACAGTGCACATCCTTTCCCTCATCGTTTCTCTCTCCATACAGTTACATAGTTTTGGTACCAATAACTTCCTTAGGCAATAATCTGCTCGGAACTCACCACCATAAGTACACAAACAGCCTTGTCCCAAATGACTGGGATTAAAACAAGAAATCAGGAAAGTGAAGTCATCCCACAGAACAGTTCTATGGTTGTATGGTTTCTATCTCAGTCAACAGACATTTCAGGATATTTCTTTGACAAATGTTCTAGTCAGAGAGAAAAGCAAAGACCATAATCACTGCTCAACTAAGGCCTGTGATGAAAGCTTTCTACACTCAAACATGCTGCTTTAAGAACACGAGAACACCTTCTCAGGGACATCCTTCCCCTCCAAAAAGTCCTGAGTTATAATTTCTCTCGGGGGAGCAGAGGAGAGAGAGCAACAGCAGTTCCATCACCACCAACAGTTTTGCTATGTCTTATGCCAGTTTTTGATACCTAATGCTGCAGTTCCAGGGATTTGGAGAGTGCACCCTCCCTTCAATTTCAGATGTTTAAGTAAGCATACACAGAATTAGAAAATGGATCTCTAATGAACTGCCATTCCAGTCGTGCACAGCTCTCTACAAAAAGACCTTGCACTGATCTGGACAAATTGGTTTAAATATACATTTAAGGCTAAAAGCAAAACTTCCCTCAGGAGATTATCCACAATCAAAAAGCCTTAAGATTTCAATGTTGTGGTTTAAACCCAGCTGGCAATTCAGGCACGCAGTTGCGCGCTCACTCCCCACTTTTTTCTCCCCCCACTCCTGGAGGGATGGGGAGGTGAATCGAAAGAATGCAGCCCATGGGTTGAGATAAGAACAGTTTAGTAACTGAGGTATAACATAAATCACTGCTGCTACCACCAATAATGGTAATGATAAGGGAAATAACAAGGGGAGAGAATACAACTGCTCACCACCTGCCGACCGATACCCAGCCCGACCCGAGCAGTGATCTAACCATTCTGGGTAACTGCCTGCAGTTTATATAGTGGGCATGACATGCTGTAGTACAGAATACCTCTTTGGTCAGTTTGGGTCAGGTGTCCTGTCTCTGCTTCCTCCCGGCTTCCTGTCCTCCCTGGCAGAACATGAGGCTCAGAAAGTCCTTGGTGAAAGCAAACATTACTGAGTGGCAACTTAAAACCATTGGAGTTATCAGTGCTGTTCCCAGGCTCAAAGTCAAAACCACAGCACTGCACGAGCTACTAAGAAGGAGAGAAATGACTGCTGCTGCTGAACCAAGGACAAAAGTACTTAAAATAGATTTTTGTGCATAACATTTTATTCTTTGGAATCTCCAAAACAAGCTTTTCCTCCTATCGAGTTTTGATGTGTCTGTGTGGATCATTATCAAAATAATTCCTCTCACTCGTTAGCCAACATACACCCTAAAAAGGTATTTCAGCAATCTTATCAGACTTTCCATCATTCCTGTATAGCATCTACTCTGTATCTGACTCAGTACCAGTTTGCTGCACAATCCCGGATAAACTCTTCCAGGTGTGGAACAGAACAGAGCTCCCTCATGTGGTAAATCCACATAATCTCAGGGATTAAACAAAAAACCCAACACAAATCTATAGCAGAATGTCTGGATTTGCACAGATAACCCACTAAAATTCTTACTATGTCAGTTATAGAATCCACGTTTTTCACTAAACAAAAAAGAAAGATAAGCCATGTTAAGGTGTTAATTGCCACACAGCTCCTATCTGTTGCATATCATCACACCTCCTCATGTTCAACATTTTACAATTTCTTCTTTTATTCATACCAGAATAGACCCTACAGATTATTTCTATACTCCCATTCACAGGATAGCCCATATGATCTATCCTACAATATGCTCATAGGATAGTCTCTTCATATAAGAGCAATCCATATTACCTTATGTCCCACCCTATCAGGGCTTCCCTTAAACAGAAATGAAGACCTGAAGGGAGAAATATACTGTCAGAAAGAAAGCTGATGATCTGCTTTGTATAACACCATTTTCATTTATAATGTTCCACAGATTTTGTATTTTTAAATATTAACTTTATGAAAACTGTACCTTAGTCCAGACAAGTTAAAATTCAAAGGATCATTTTCCGAAGGGATTTGTCATTTCTGTTACTGATATCAAATCGTGGTAAAAGAAATGAACATCATGCATTAAAACATGACACTAATTTAAGAGGTGATTTTCAGGTTCAACCCAAGTAATGATTCCACCTATATAAACCTGCAGTTATCATCCAGAACACAGTGAGCATTTTAAGAAAGATTAATCAAAAATAAATGAAGAAAGACTAAGCAATAATGAAGGAAGTGAAAAGCTCTCTAAAAGCTATGTGTGTTGAATCTGGCAGAATGACATTTTGCAGGTGATTCAATTGTTTCTGCATATACCTGAATGAAGAAGAAAGCAAGGAAAGAGACTTTTAATAAGCCACACTAAGGTAACAAAAAATGAGCATCAACTGATCTGCATTCCCATCTGTGCTTGCTTCTTGATTTTTATCATACAAAACAGAGACGGTAGTAAAGAGCTTATCGATATCCCCATGCACGGACACATGCGCTAGTGATTCTCTCAAATGAGTATCACACACTTCCTCAGAGTTATTCTCACACTGCTAGCTCCTGATTAGTCTCCCAGTTTATGCCCTTAAGGTAGCCCATAGTCTGTGAGATTGATGTTGTCTCAAGGCAAATCAACAATTTTCACATAAGTGGTCAAGCACTGAAACAATGTTTTACTGATATCTGTTGGCTTGCACCATGTTTTGTTCATAGAACAATGGAATATCTCACAAAGAATTATGCAAGCCTGGGTAGGATTCCTTTTGCAACAATGAATGTAAAGATATTCAAAAACAGGAATACAAAAAGGGAATAAAGCCAGTTACCAAGCAAAACCAGCTTTGTAAACCACTTCTATTAGGACAAAAACAAGCACCCGGAATCATGCCCAATTAAACTTAACCAGTTTAAGGTTTTCCAACTTCTGTTTTTCAGAGCAAACCACAGACTGGTTCAAGTTAAACAATTACCATAAAATACCTGAACAGTATATCTGTTATTTGATAATAAGTAATAAAAGCAAACAGTTCGATTGATGCACAGTGCACCACAAAGTACAGCATTTCAGTATACCTTAAGGAAAACTTTGTGTGACTAAACACATACACGCACAAACCCACCCACATTTATTCCAGAAAGCTTCAGTATGCCTCATTACAGCTGAGAAAGAGAGGTAGGAAAATAAAGGAGACGGCTTTAGATTTGCAAATACCAGTTCAAAATAAACCTGCCACTCCGCATACAAGAATACAGGGGTTACGAGAAGGCCTCATGATTCCAGAGTGGCTGTGTCCATTTACAGATTCAATGTGGAAGACAGACAGTTTCCTCCACTACCTTTTCTCACAAAACTCTTCGTATCACATCTACTAAGAAGAAATAAAGCAGAGCATAAAAATGAAGGTTAAAACTATGCTCCAAGCTCCGTCACTCCTCAACCCTCTTCTATCAAAGAAACTGTTTAAGGAAAACACGTTCGTGTTATAATGTGTCCCAGCAGGTAGACTGGACACGACCAAGCAGGAATCTATAAAATGTTTTTTCTACAAGGTTAAACTCATCTTCAATTAGAAATTCTCTCTTAATTCTACAAGGGCTGCAGCTTAGTAACCACGGATGCTCAAAGCACATAACTGAATGAAAATAAAGCTTCATTTCCAACAACAGGTACAAAAACCTGCGCAGGCAGTCTGAGCTAAGGATCGTGACAGGATTGTGGCAAAATGACTTCTTCCCAGTAGTTTAGAAAAGAAGTATCATTTGGGAAAACAACTAGCAACACCACTGCTTACTGTATTAAATAACAAACCAAACCCACGCGGTTTTCAGGTATGACCAGGAAAACAGACTCATTCTATCAGGACAGTAAAAATCACTTGCATTGGTTCAGCAATACAGTTTTCTATGTTAACTTGCTACGACGACTGACAGCTTTCATCTGCTGCCCATCACAGTAACCGTGACGGGATAATGTTTTGCAGGCCTAGAATGCTTACATGCAATCGAAACACGCTTATGTTAATTCAGTGATGTCTCTTGACCTTCATGACAAATACCTACTTTTACCAAATGTGACACCAGTCATGAACATTATCTCAAAGCCGTTTTAGTGGGGGATTAATTTATTTTATCTCTCAGGAGGAAAAAAGCCAAGTGAAAGGACTAGTACATGCCACAAGGCCACACTGATGTTTCTCAGTGGGAACGAAATTGAGTATCAACGGTTGTATCATGAGAGTCACTGATCAACAGGATCTCCTAAAGTTAATAAAAGTTAACAAATTGTTTCTGTGTGATGCTGCTGTGCTACTCAGGACTGAGAGCTTCAGAATGTGGTTTTGATACTGTGCCTTCTAATTGGAGTAGGTCCTGACCATACTCCTGACCTGCTGATTATCTAATTGTTAAGCTACAAAAAGGCTGGTCTGCACAGGCAGATCAGTTGATATGCTGGAGAGACACACTCTCTAAAGGATAAGTAAACAACTTCAGTGCATTTGAGCTCAACATCAAATAGCAGGCTCCCCCCTCCCATATCCCCCATAGCTTAATAATGCCAATTGAATATACATAACTAAACATAGCACAAATTGCTTGTAATCTGATTTTGAACTTGGCAGGGTCAGTTCTTCAGTAGGATTTAAAATGCTGAGATGCTCTGAGCTTGAACAATTAGCAATGCAAAAAGGCAAAAAGAAAACTGTTTATTCATTGATGCCCTGAATTTGCTCAAAAAAGCCTCCAGTTCGGAAAAGCAGATTAAATGTGTGTACTAATTCTTCCTATCTTCTATCACAGTGCTTCCAGAAGTGGGATTTTGTGTCTATGCTGATGAAATACGTCAGACCTTCAGATATACTTTTAAGAATTACAAGCACGATCAGTTTAATCAAGTGTGTCTTGGTTGCTTTAGCATACCCATTTCAATATGATGTGAGTGCTCAGAGATAAAAGGTTTTTAAATGTAACCTCTCATAAAATGATAAACTGCTGACTTCCTCTTCCAAATTGCATTTCTGTAGGGATTTTTCTTGCATTTGGGGCAACATAAAATAATGCATATTTGGGGCATACACATTTGGTGTCTGTCAAAAAGCCGAGCAACAAACTGAAATCCCCAATCTGGTACTCAAGTCACAATTTAGCTTTCTTAGAGGTACACAAACTGAAGAACAGTACATCCTGGATGCAAACTTTAATGTAAACCAACTAAACTATTTTTTTTCTTTCTCATTATGCCAATCTAATGAAAATTAAGAGTAAAAAGCCCATAGAATGTATAGAAAAAGGCAGAAGTTCTAAAAAGCATTTTAACATCTCATTAACATTGACTTCAAATTGACCTGGGGAGGGGAGGTGGGACAAAAGAGTGCATTCCTAGTACTTAAAGGTACATTCTACTTCAAAACGTTCCTTATAACATGAACAGATTACATGCTTGGGCATGAACTACGTTAACAAACATCCAGAGAGTTTACCCATCAAACAGGAAAAAAAGTTGTTTTTAGGCAAAAGCAGGCCTACACATTAACCTACGCAACTGCTACGCTGAAGAGCCACAAGGAGAAAAAGAAGAGAAAGCAAAAAAATCCCACACTCAAATACGAAATGAATTGTCAAATAAAAGACACACAGCATGACAGGGCTTGTATTTACTGCTTAAAGCACTTTCCACTTAAAAAACACTGAGAATAGCTTACAAAGAAGGAAAACATGTTTGGGACTTCCGAGGTGTAGGTGGAAAGAAAGAAAAGGTTTGCATCATTTTGTCACATTGATATCTTGCCACTCTCCAAACCTGCCTTTTATCTCAAACCCTCTTCATCCTTCCCTCCACTGGCTACTTTCCATTCTCCTCTTGCTATACGGTCATCCAAACTTTCTCTAGCTGATGGCATACTCACTTCCTTTTCTGTTGTTTCACATCTGACTGGAACAGAACAATGAACTGAGAGTGATCAGAAAAGAAACCCAATGGAGTCATGGCTTCAAAATTAATCCCATTCACATTTCTGCTTCAGCAGTTATCAGCCTGTATGGGCTTGTAAGATTCAGAAGACAAATAGGAAACCAGCATAGACAGAGCCACCGTATGGGGTGGGTTTATATTTTATCTAACTTGGTATTTTTAGAGGGAAACTGAAAGGGAAATTTCAACTGAAGAAAATTATTTATTGCTCACTGTAGTTCCAACACACTGCACACAGTTGTACATTGAAAAGGTAAATGGAATTTCTCTTTTCACCAGGAAGGTAATGCCTTGAAAGGCCTTTCCTTTTTTTGGGGCTTGAAACTTGTAAACCCCGAGTAAGTAAAAAGATATTGAAACAACAGAAGATAGAGTTTAAACCCCATAAACTAAAAATTCATCAGCAAATAAAGTTACTTTCTATGCTGTCCCTTCAGGAGGCAGTGCAAAGTCTTTTTCTTCTTCCACTTACAATTTTAATTTAGAAAGAATAGGGCTTTGCTTGTATTTTGCTAGTAGAAAGTCAAATTAATCGCAAGAAGTTTGTATTTGAAGAAATAATTTAGCTCACACTTAAACACAAACTACAAAAAGCACACATTTTTCACTAACACCAAACAGAAGTCTCATTAAATGCTGCAGTAACAGCACTACTATCAGATGCTCATCAGAATTTGTTTATATTAGGCAAGATGCAAAAGTTCCAACAAGTTCCTAAGGATTTTCTTGGGTGCCATGGTTTAGTGGGAGGTCTCCCTGCCCCTGCCAGGGGGGTTGGAACTAAATGATCTTAAGGTCCTTTCCAACCTTAACTATTCTATGATTCTATGATAACAAAATTGACCATAGGATGGCCTCTTAAGAATCAAGTAAGCTCAAAACAGTTGAGTGCAACTGTTAGTAGTCCATCTTTCCCCACTGGAAAAACAACTAAAGACTTGAAAGTTCCACTGTTTCAGCCTTTTGTCATTTACAAACAACAATTCAGGGTATCTTTATCTAGAGTAGCAAGGAAGACTAAGAGTTGATAGTAGAAAACAATTCTGAATTGCTTGATTAAGCATTTAATCAAGTATTAATTTTTTCTGACCTAAGACTTGGAGAGAACAGCTAATGTTTTCATCTCCTCACCTTGATAAATCCTCATCTTTCATTTCCTCTGCATTTGAAAGCACATTTAAATACAGTCATGCAAAAGATAGTTCAAATGTAGGGCTATATAAAGGTCCCAGATATTTCCCCTACTTGGGGTTATTTCTGAGAAGCCCTCAGTTCTGAGCAATTCGGATATTAATGCACATTCTGACGCAGAAGTGAAGGCATTAGCACATATCAAATTGTCTGAAAACAACAAAACCAGGCTAAAAATGACATCTCAGAACACGCGCAGTGAATTATTCTTCCACAACAAGCTAGGAGGAAATCCCAAGTGTTAACAGATGACAGGAGTGTTAATGTCATTAACATTCTTTCAGCACTCCACGTCAGTGTGTAAATGTTGTCCTGCTGCTCAGTCACTCTGAGGGAAAATGGTTCACGATGATTCCCAGATGCTGAGATTCTGATTCAGAGGATATTTGTTTCTTCCCTAGCAGCCTGCTCTAAGAGAGTCTGTGGTGCAGTGGTTCAGACAAGAGACTTATCAGTTGATGTTTAGTGCACATGCAATATCTAACAGAAGCCCACGCACACTTCTCCCCAGATCCTTTCTTTACAATTGAAGTAGATCAAATAAAGAACTAAAACCTCCTCCTATTTAGTTGTGAAACAATAGTTATTATTAGATAGAACTATGAGCAAAACATCTATCCAGTGAGAATACAGCCTTTCAGGAAGGCAGCTTTTTCAGTTCATAAAAAGGATTTGGTTATGAATGGTGCTCCTTTCTGAAAATTCAAATTAGTTCACAAATGGCTGTTTCCTATTTAATAAGAAGATGAATACATTCTGCTTTGAAAGTCTTTCCTCTGCAGTAATTTTTATTCTTTCATTCATAGTTGCCTTAATTTTGTAATTCTTTAAAAATAAGCCTTTAATTCTTCACATGGATGCAATCAGTTAGAAAAGCACATTTATTGAGTTTGCACCAACAACGGGGTTTGGCACCATTTATTGCTCCGGTGAGGAGAAGGCTTGAACATGACTGAGCATGTTTATATCTCTTACTAGAGTAAATGATACAGCTGAAATACAGAAAAGCTATATAAAGCCTTCATTTAAGGATAGACCAGCAGACTTACGAGCATTATATAGATTCATGTAACATTGGTCTCAAAGTACATAATGGTCCAAAAGCAACACCGCAGAAAGTCCTTCTCTCCAACTAGCAGGATAACAAAAAGAACAAACCCAATGCCCTGGGACCAAAGAGCCCTAAGGCTACTTGCATCTCCTAGTAAGCCCTTCGCAGAACCAAGCTCAAAGCTCCTGCCTGTTTTCTAGAGGAATAAACCTTTGTCACTGAGGGGGTGCGCGCACGTCGGGATGGATGAAGAGCTGGTATTTGTTCTTTATGTACCTATAGTTCTAAATCAAGATTAATTAATAAATTAACTCCGTAGTCCCTAATCTTTCTTAATGACATTTAAAGTTAAACCCCATTAATGTAAGCGTCTTCCTCAATCCCCAGCTAGACAATCATGTTTTAACATCACTGAAAAGAAAGCAGCCTATATCTCTACAGCAAGTACGAGTTTTCCCCTTTAAAGAAATCTTCCATTACAGGCACAAGCACTGAAATAAAGCAAGGAGTGAAAGCCACATTTGTCATAGTCTGTAATTACTTTTCTAAACTCTTGAATCAGACTCCCCAGTGCTGCATGAAGCTGGGCTAATTATAAAAGAAACCTCTCACATTTAAAGTTAAATTATTTACAATCCGATATTCACGTAACTACAACTGCAGCCATGGAGCAGCTGATGAAGAAGTTGTCTCAAGGATCACGCATCAGTTCTTTAATACAGCATGAAATTCACAGAAAGAATATGTAAACCTTTGTTTTTCTTTGTTGTTTCTCTTTTTTCTTTCCCCGTTAAACCACAGTGTATTCTCCTTTCTGTGACAGCACAGCTGTAATCTTCCTTTTGAACTGAACTATTTCTGGTGGCCAACCATACATTCCACTTCATGATCCCAAGGACTTCAGAGTGCTTCAAGGATTCCTTTAAAACTTACGCAATTACTTAGGCAATAAGAATCCCAATTAAAGTCTGACAGCAAAACAGCAACTGTGAAAATAATTCCAGAATCCCACAGAAGTATTTCCATAACTCAGAAACTCCATAGCATTCACTACAAGGAACATAAGATTCAAGATGAACTACTGATTCCCAGCAAATAGCCATCACAGAAGTCTGAATTATATTACTAATTGAACACAAAGTTCCTATACCATGATGGTGGCAGGGGCAGATTTCTGATACAGAAAAAGATGTAAATAATGCACCTTTTACTCCTCATGCCTATGAAGCCACAAAATAACTGAAATATTTTGTATTTCAGTTTTAAGTCTATTAAGTTGAAGTCTATTTAACTCTATATTTCAGTATCTAAGTCTGAATAGTTGAAATCGTTATTTCAAATACATATAAAAAACCACAAAGACTGAGAACAAAAAGTCCTTAATGAAAGAAGTGTATCTATATTGTTACTGCAGATAGTTCAAGTAACCTGGTCACAGTACAAATATAGGTGTATTTGAGAGGAAGATCACTGGTACAATCCATTAGGTATGCAGAACTTACACGGATTGAATTTTGGAAGTCAAGACCTTATACTGACATAAAATAGATGCTTCTAGTTAAAAAGAAGCTATAAAGTCGATGGTGGCATTACTTCTTGAGATGACTATTCTATTCTCGAAATCAAATCAGATGGTCATACTCTATCTTAATAATCAACCTATAGCATCATCACCTGAATTTCTATTATATTCATTGAACCTTATGATCAGGAACAGAAAAAGCACCCTTAAGCAGGAAGACATACTGACTGCATTGGAGAACCAGTTCACAAGAGTATCTGCAGAGCTCTAAAGGCAATGATGTAAAACTGAATGTGCTTGTGTTATCAAATGAGTTTAGTTGCCTATATTTTTATTTTAAATATAAACTCTTCAGCTAACATGAATCCATTTTCTTCAGATTACAAAAGTAATAAAAATGTTTTCAAATAACCTTTTGATATGCATCAAGTTAGATGGCTGCAATCAGAACTACATGAATTGAATTCTGACAGCTTTAATTCAAAGGTTTTTGATCAATATGGCATATTTACCTAAGGATATTACTTTTGCAATCTCCTGCAGTTTTTTGGGCAGACTGTGCACTAGTAACACACTACTCTTCCTGTCTTTGTGCTTAATTCCTAGTTTTCAGTTATTTTTAAGCATTCAGGAGTTTCATCAGTAGTATGCATTGAGATGAATAATTGTATGCAGAACTAAATATGGAAAACTGTTAAGTGAAATCACAAATTATCCTGCTTAGAAATACCACAAGGAAAAATCCCTACACCAAAATGAAGGACTTCTGTTCATCTTTTTGTCTCTCACAGTAACAGGAATATACTTACTAAAAAAGTTTCAAAAAACACCAAAATAACCTCTTTCATAGCATTTGCATCTGTGTTAAGAATACTAATTCATTTGATTATTAAGAATTGATATAATGAATGACATTCTCATTGTAATTCATCTCCTACCTTAGGACAACACCAAGCCACGTCCCCTTATTATTCCTGAAGAAAGTCTCAACCACAGTTATTGGTAAACAGATTTGTTAATTAGCATGAAAAGGAAAGAGAAATGAAGCCTTTAATTATGGTGGAATTCCTGCATCCCAAATATCTGCACTGAGAGATGATTTATGTTCAGACACATCACATTTTCTGAAACACTCAAGGAGTTAGAGAGATGCTCAGCCCAAAAATCTTTAGTTTCTAATCTCAGTATGTGCTGTCTTCTCAGTATGTGCTATCAATTCTTCAAGAAGCTGTTGGAAACAAGTAATACATACTGAAGACTAATACATGAGAGTAGAAAATTTAAAACTACTCAATGATAAGGAGAAACAAATTTCATCACTTGATATGGCTGGTGATGACTTTCTGAAAACAAACAGCACCATCTATCAGGTCATCTATTAATTATGAAAACATCTATCTTTCAGCAGAATCAGTTAATTTCTTAGAGCCTTACCTATTGTCAAGCCACCAAATTCACTAGTATGATAAAAGCTGGCAGACATCCATGGCTCAGGGTGCCAGTTTTAATCACCAGGAATTGGCAATCTGGCGGGGACATCAATGTAGGTGCACTGAAACAAGGCTGCCAAGGAGTCTTTCAACAGTTAATTGTCAAAAATTCCATAGGATCCTCTTTTTTTTTGCCAATACATGAGATTAATATACTTCTTTTTTCACTTCTGCACTGTCAGACAAACCTTCTTCTGTAAGAAACTCAGGCTTGATAAAGCACAACAGAGAAGAAGGTAAACATCAGCTCTTTTGAGGCTCTTTTTCCTCATCAAATCCCTTGAGCGATCCCAATCATTTTTAGAAGTACAGTAAATACATAGGTTGCAAAACAACAAATGGCAAAGCATTTACTCAAGTGAAAAATAATGTATATAAGCTGTAAAATGAAGCTGTCAAGCTCAACGAGGAATCGTGGTTGCAAAAAACATTTCAATATGTTGGCTTCATTTATGAGCAAAAGTGGGACTTGACAGTATTCAGCCTACGCATATGACGAGAAGGCAAAGGACAATTACAAGGCAGTTTTATAAGATTTTCTAATGTGAGTGTATGTCACAGGAATAACAGGCTTCTTTTTTTATAGCAGAACTGATAAATGTGATTATTAGCAAGTCTCTTAACCTTGAAAATAAGACAAGGTGGAAGAGAACATGTAAGTAACAAGAGACAATTTTCCACTTAGTCATGAATTGTCTTCCTTCAGGTACTTTTCCACAGCCTTGTCAGAAACTTAAAATAAATCCATAAAGAGATGGTATTCAATATCTTCTGGGGAATTTCTGTCACTGAACCCATTCAGATGCTTAATCCCACAAGAACTTACTTTCCAAATAGACAATAGGTAGGAGAACCTCTATTACATCTGCCTACTAAATGTGATGACCAGTTATAAATGGTTCTGGACACCAATCCCCTCTTCACTTTTCTTTGATAAACGCACAAACCCATGACATCTGGCTGATATTCAATGTGTTCTGTTACGCCATTCTCATCACTAGAATAGAAGCTTGCATGCAAAGACCTAAAGCTTATTTTCAAGAGCTGTAAATACTTATCCAGGCAATCAAAATGTTCAGCTCACCAACAAAGACGTGCAAAAAGGATATGCTCATCTTCTCTACAAACTTATCATTTTCATCTTGTGTTTTAGGGAAATTCTTGATGTCATTTTCTAGGCGCTGGATCTGATGGTTCATTGAATCAAGGTTGCTCTTCAGAGTTTGGGCTGAAACTAAGGAAGAAATGAGAGTGAGGAAAAAGCTTCCACATTCCAGAAAGGCTACCATCATAAACAGAAAAATCAATGTCAGCATAAATAGGAGAACAATTCCATTAAATAGACTCACATTTTTCTGAATTACTGCTCGTAAAAATCCCACTCTTAAAAACTGAGTGAAAATCCCTCATGCAATATACCAAATAATCATATTTTATGTTGAAATGTCACCACTTACAACTAGCATTAATTCAAATGATTTCACTTCCATTTAAATTTATTGGTAAGAATTCTCATATTTCATTCTTCTAAATCTAATACAAAGATTAAAAAGTAACTAAGCTTCAGAGAGATTTTACCTTATTAATGCACACACTTGGTTAAATGAAAGATCTTATTAACTCATGCACTCTGTTACACAAATTATTTAAGGAAGAGACATGGAGAAAAGATCAAATATTTTTCTTCCATTGGAATTAACTGATCTCTAGAAACCAACAGCTGCGAAACCCTCTGCTCATCCTACAGGTAGGCTGAATAATAAAAGCTACTGATAAGCAAAAAAGAAAGAAAGGACTCACAGTACAGCATCGGGTAACCTCTAAAGAGACCCTGCCTACTCCGTCATGCTACTCCATATAAACCAATGCTTCTGTAACTTGTAGTAAGCAACCACTAATTGATACATCATGAGAGAAATCTCCACTGGAAACCATGGCGAGCCAGTTTTGAAGGGGAAGCAATACCATACTACAATGAAATTCTAGACCTTGATGAAAAGTGACAGAGTCCACAGAGAAGCCCTGGGCATGCTGTAATACTAAAACAAACCGAACCCGTAATATTGACTTTTATGACAAGATCCGTCCAGTGCACTTATCATTCTCAATTTCATCTTAAGGAGCAATTTGACAAGCACTTCCTCTCAATCTCAAGATTCAGTTCAGAGCCAAATTCCAGCCTCTATTCCTTGTCTCCTCTTGCATAGATGACAAATATGAGCTTATAAAAACAAGCAATCTCAACACCACCCTTCCCCAAAGAGCTAAGTAACATTTGCACCATGCCCCTTCTCTAACCGAGCACACAATATTTCAAGTATACTTAGTTTCAGAGGTGACTTAGACCCTACAATTACTTAATCTTTAGTGACAGTACATATAATCCAGGTCAATTCTTAAAAAGACAGGGCTACAAACAACTTCTGATGTGTGACACCAGAGGGGAGAACATCCAGCCCACTATCTACCTTTCAGTAACCACTGACTGCAGGCAGCTGCTCTACAAACCAGTGCTGGAGTTCTACATCCCAGCTAAGCCAAGGATTCCTTGTGTACTCCAGACAAGCACATGCCTTCTTGTTAAAAGGGCTTCCAGTTTTCATTATTTTCCAGTGGTGATGGGAAAGTTGCAGATTATTTTCAAAGGACTAGTGTATTTCCTTACTCCCTTGTACTTTAAAAACTTGTGCTGGGACTACGTGAGAACAAACAGCAGCACAAATTTGATTTGAGACAGCTTGAAAAGGAATAAAAAGTAAATAGGAAACAGGAATCCTGTAAAGCTGCTCCCAGGGCAAAATTGATTCTGTACTTTTGGTAAGTAATGGTTCATATCAGCCATAACAATGATGTAACTTGTCACAAGCACATTCAAATACCTAAGGCACCAATACAGCTCTCTATTACAGTCCTAATCTTGAGTTTGTTTTCAATTTCGTCTTTTCTATTGGGTACCAATTACTAACTAATCATCTATTCCTAGGATTATAATGAAACGGCTTTTTAAGCTTAACTCAACGGGGGTGGAGGAGTAATAAATCCATACAGAGCACAGTATCCTTGTAGCTATTAACATAATGTTCAAGAGTTAACTTGAAATCAACCAGTAAAGCAATTTAAACAATAAACATTGACAAAGCTTCTAGGTTATGGCTGCATTAATTTAATCATTTGATATTATTGTCAGAAATGGAGAACCCATTTTTGCTTCAACTGAGGAATTTGAATTACTAACATAATTTTATAGACTGTTGTGGAGACAAACAGCACCCAAGTAAAATCCTACAACTGAAAAATAAATGAGTAGAAAGCAAATGGTAATTTTGGTACTAAAAAGAATAGCAGTTTATGTGGTATTTCTCAAGTAAAGAGGCAACATAAGAGATGAAGTTTAACTGTTTTCAGCAATCTTGAAATATTTAAATGCATGACCACTGGGCAATAGCAGTTAATTTCCATTTGAAATGCAATGTGTGAAGGAATTCCACAAGCAAAGGCAAATCAGAATTTTTAGTCTCTGTTATTAATACGGAAGAAAAGTATTTTCAATAACTTTATTTTACAAAACTAAGTTTTACAACAGTTCAGATGAGGCGCCCCTGACAGTACAAAGGAACTCCAGACAAGTAAGGCCGCATTCAGAACCTCCTCTTCCCATAACTAACTCCTATATTATTCTCACTGAATTACCAAAAAACCACTGTGCAACAGGCATTTCCATTCATTCGGTTTTAGTTTTGTCTGGCCCGGACATTTCAAGACAGCAACAACAAGACAAATAGTGAAACTAGTAAAATGAAGAGGGGGAGAGAGAAACCAGGTCAGAATGGTTTGGGTTGAAAGGGGCCTTAAAGCTTATCCACTTCCGAAACCCTGCCACAGGTAGGGACATCTTCCACTACAGCAGCTTGCTCCAAGTCCCATCCAACCTGGCCTTGAACACTGCCAAAGATGGGGCAGCCACAGCTTCTCTGGGCAACCTATGACCTTTTGATAATTTTTCTATAATATTTTTTTCATTTTACTATTTTCTCTATATTAATTCCTCCTTTGCAAAAAAGATAAATCAATCCCATCCGCTTATTTTGAAGAAAGCAGTTGCACAGACTGCAAGCTACGGAAGGCTTAGTGAATGTCTGGTAGACCACTTCAGTCCTAGCAAAATGCTACAAGCACTTAATCTCATGTAAATGTCAAATGCTAGCTAGTCCCCACAGTCAAGCTAAGCATTTTATACATACAGTAATACAGTTTTAGTACCACAGGATAGCCTAATCCTTTCTAAAGTAAGACTGCGTCAGATTGAGTCCTCTCCTATAACGAGGCAAAATGTTACATTTTGATGAGGTTCAGTGTCTCTTGCATAATAAATTTAAGGAGTCTCTGATCACAAAGCAGAACAGGGATGGCCATAGCCACACTTAGTAAAAACCCTAGTGAGAACAAGTGATATAAATAAGTTCAGTAAGCAAAAGCAAGTCTATGGGATGCAAACAAACTAGTGGATTTGTAAGTCTAGACAGTATTTGTATCATCACCATGTTCCGAATATAGTAATGATTATCTGCTTCTTATTGCCTGAGGGCAGGTGGAAATAAGACTTTGACAAAAGTATGAAAAACAGCTTGAGGGGAAATGGATGAGCAAGTACCTAATCTGCAGGAATTACAGTCATTGATTACTCAATTCATAGCACTAAGTTTAGATTTATTAAGAGAATAAATGTTCTGTTGGACTTAGGTGAATAGTGTTGCTGCAGCCTACTTGAGGATTATGTGTATCTCAGAGTATGTCTCTGTATTATGTATGGGTATATATATGGACATATACCATCATAAATAGATCTCACAAGTATACATATGCATGAATACATTTATATTTTTTTGTGTGATACAGGTGTATCTTATGCATAACTCATAGGTATGTGCATGTATATGTACGTACATTTACATGTACATACATGCGTAACATGTATCTGGGACATATAGCATGATATGCCTGTGTCACACCAAACAACCTATACTTGAGGCCTCTTGGCTGAACAGCTTCAGACTTGAAAGCAGCACAGCTCCCTTAAGATGCTATTTCTCAAGTAATTAGAAATACAAGCTATAATCCATCACTTTGCCATATTCTGATATACACATAAACCACTGTGCTGAAAAGGTACATCCAGCACTGGAAGAATGACTCTGAAGAGCATGATACACATGGCTTTCACCATAATTCCTCCTGAATATCAGAGAAGGAAAAAGCAATGGAGTGACCCCACATAGTATTTCCTTTCTCAGAAACAGGTCTTCACTAACTGTGAAGTGTGACAGACCTAGAACAAGCTTCAACGATAAAAATAACTTAAAACTGAAATATTTTTGCAAGGTAAGATGCGGAACTCAGTGATTAGAAATTCTACGGAAGATATTAGGTCAACAGCCCGACTGGTGTGATCAAACTCAGGATTACATCCATCCACCGCTACTACTGATAACAAGCAAATGCTCCAATTACTAGATACTCATCCTGTGTTCTTAACAGACCTTCGGCAGAAGTGAAGGATTACCTACCCATAAGTACATTCTTAAGCCAACAGTGTCTAAATTTCAAAGCAAAACTCCAACTACAGTGAAAGAAATTGTACCAAGTTACTCCTAAAGAAATGCTGGAAACGCTTAGAGGTGGAGGCTCAAACACCTTGGGCTCAAAGGTTACAAACCGGAGTACTAACTAGCTAGGGCACATCACCGCCCTCTTGTTCCAAAAATGGGTAAGCTTTTGGCTGCAAACTATTCATGTTCAACAATCGAAACATGATTTGCGTGTCTAGATTTCATTCACCAGCATAGCCTCTGCATTTTGGCTTTGTTCTCAATCTACAGAAAGGAAGGAGACTCAACAATACTTTTCCAAAGTAATCTTAACTGGATCAAGACTTAGAATCAATGCAGCACAAATGTATATATGACATTATCGCATCTTACCACAAAAATAAAACAGATATAGGTGATACCATTTAAGAAAAGGATGACAATTTTTAAATACATTTGGAAAAGAACTACATCACACAAGGTAAAACACGAAACCACAATTCTGAGTACAAACTATGAACAGATTTTCAGCCTCTCAGGACAACAACAGCAGCCATCTAAAGTGAGGAAACTGAATTTGAATATTGCACACACTATTAGTGATAGAGTGGGGGAAGGAGAAAAACATTGCCTGTCAGGCCTAACACCAGAGCATCTTCAGCAGCATGTCTTCTTCTCTCCACTGGAGCTGAGCAAGTTACAGATGGTGCTCATAATCCTGAAACATTCAATATACCCACAGAGCAAAAAGAGAAGTTTCTGTGGGTAGTTCGTATGTAATATCAACATACGTACAGAACTGTACTCTGGTTTAAGGAAAAAAACTACTTAGCTCCGTTCCAATGATTATGTGTTTATGTGTAAATTTTAAGAATAAAAGAGTAATTCTGATGCACATAATACAACTTATTAGGACATTAAGAATTGATTATAAGTGACAAACAGCGCACTAGGAGCCAAAAACGCATTGCCATTATCACTATCGACATAAGCCAGTTGTTAAAATTCCTTTCCACAGCACAGCACCAAGTCATTGATCTCTTAAGTCATATATCAGAACATGAAATCCCTTCCTGCCTTTGGAGGGGTCTTATTATGCAAGTCATTATCAACTCAATATTTTTTACTACTTAAGATTATATTAATTGTCAATTAAAAACCTCTATTTTTCTGAAAAAGAACTCACTCTGAGCTGTAGGAGTTCTTGTGGCTGAATCCTGACAAGTGGTGTGCTTACCTCTGTGACTTGCACAAATTCTGTGTGTGCCAAACTCCTATGGCATCTGAGCCCTCCCAGCAACACCAGCCCTTTAGCCAACTTTTCAGGTTAATCGCCCTAAGTAAACTGAACAATAGGACACTGTAGAATACCTTTATTAGTTGAATGTGAACTGACTTTTCACGCTACAAATAAAATCTTCCAGAACACAGTATCATAAACAGTAAGTAGCATCAGAATCAATGAGTGAGAACAGCGCTGCGTTCAGTAGCATTCTCCTGGCTACATGGGTATCTTCTCCGCAGAACTCCAGAACCTCACCTTACTCTGATGTTAACTTAATGATAAATGGATTTCAAGATTTCAAAAGTTAGGTCTGGAAACAAAGCTTGTAATTACAACAGCAGTGTCTACTACACGAGCATGCTGAAGCAAAACTGCCTGGCAAAAGTATAAAGCAAACTGCAAGCAACGCAAAGGAAAAAAGCAATTGGACTTTGAAGTTCTATCCACTGCTTTCAGATTCGGAAGTGTTAACTGAACTCGTTAAATTTTGCTGTGCTTACTTTAAAAGCCCATATTGTGCATCATCGTTATTCCTCCATGTCCACCTTTGCTTGGTTTGTGTATCAAACTGCAAGGTGTCTGTAAGCTGTCACTCATAGTGAAGCAGATGTGACACAACCCATCCAGTGGTACACAGGTGCAAAAATCACAGAAAGTAAGGAATACAAAGAGAGAGAAGGAGCGAAGCTTTTGTAACACAACCCATCTGCTGTGAATAAAAACTCAGAGAAGGTGTTGAGCAGTTTCATCCAACAGACTGCCCCTGAGGTTCTCAGCTTGCAACAGGAGGTTGGTCTCATTAACTGAGGTACCAGCCAGATGTGTAATCACCTTTCTTATATCAGTAAAAGTGCCAATTCAAGAACAGAGAGGAGGAAAAGAAAGAAGTGATGTTCTGCAGCTTTCACCTCTCTCTAGTGGCTTGTACTAAGGAATCCTAAATGGATTACATAAATTGAGAAGTCATCTAAAGCAGTCCTCAAATCTGAAATGGTTTAACTACAGCCAGAAGTCCTTAAACGCTTTCATTTCTTTAATAAGCAACAGCCCGTGAGAGTCATTGGACTATGCTTTAATTTCGCCCTCAACATCAAAACTTCGGGGAGGGAAGTGGATCCTTAAAATGTGCCATAGAAAATAAACACGTTTAATGTAGAATCCAAACTGTACCTTCAAAACGTGGCTTGAGAACTCAGGACTACAACAGTTTTGCATACACACTGGAAGACAGCCTCTAAATAAAGCCTCAAAATCTTCCCAGACTGGGAATCTTTAGTAAGCAATTTTGTGGAGTATAAAACAATCCAGAACTCCACTGAGCCTCCAACAGATCTCTTCCAGAAACTGCACCTTGGAACTACCACAAACACTATCTGGGAAGCTTTTCCTTCCATCTTCCTCACTGACACTTGTCAATGAAGGAGAACACACCTGTGGAAAAAACTTATGATGAGGTCGTGCACAAACTACCACTGATATGCTGATGCCGTATGCAAATACAGGAGCATTACCAGAGGGAAAAATGCTTCAAGTATTTGATGTACCTGACTGTGTGTTTACTACATTTAGAAACACACATTGAGAGAGTTTCTGACACTTCAATATTGCAGTTTATCTGAATGAAAAGAATGACAGAAGTCACTAAACTGTGCAAGACTGACTTGCTGTTATGATGCAAAATGCCAACTTCAGATTCATTTATAGAGAGAAGATTCACAGATGCAAGCATTAAATTTCTCACGCCAGAAGTCATTGTCTATTTTATACCCATTAATGTGCCAGATTGGGCAAAATCTGTTTCAGCAATTTAAACAGTGCAAGGTAGAAGATACTGCAGATCCCTCAGTAAAAACACAGTTTCTTCTACCGCAATGAACTATAAAACTTATGTTTGACAGAAAAATGACTCCTACTTATGGGTATGTTTAAATTGCTATACTTGAAAGCAAAAATGGCACAGAATGTTTTAAAATATTTTAAAATATTTTCTCCACTGTAAAATTATGGCATTAAATCACAGTGAAGTACCTGCACAGAATTTAAACATTAAGGTTTTCTTACAGTATTTGCAATAATAGATTAAGTATATACATATTTGCATTCCACGGTGCTTCTGACCGCTGATGTCTTTCCTAGAGACATGCCTCAACCATTAGAACCATATGCTTGCAAACTGGAGAAACAATTTTTTGTGCCAACAGGAGAAAGAAATGTGTGCTCTTGTTATTAGTACTGTCTAGTTGTCTACAAAGACATCATTCACTCCCCTGCTCCAAGGCGGCTTTCACTTGATTTTACTCAGAATGCCCTCTGTTCCTTTTAACAGTCCTTTCAGAGAATTATTAGTGGTGTACCTTTATACCAGGCACACAATTCTCTACCTTAAGCAGCAGAAAAAAAACCCTCATTATTTCTGAAAGAGCTTTTATACCACATGTACACTTGAGGTCAGGCCTTTGCTTAGAGTTAAGCTGCTCTTGGGAGTCCTACAACTGCTCAGATAACCCCAACATCCATACCCTATCTATATATGAGGTATCACAGTAACTTGCCCAACGCGTCAAGATAATGCAGAGAACGGCCAACTACAGATAACAGCATTCTATATCCAACTGGTTCTGACCTAAACATGAGAAGAACAACTCAGGTTCATAGAAATTCCCATGGGTACACAGCCTAGTAGCTCCTACTCTTGGTAGACAAAGTGAGAGAGTAACACAAGTATGTCAAGAACTGTTAAGTCCAGCTGTGGCTGGACACAAAGTTCAACTGATAAAGGTATGGTTGTGGGGTTTTTAAATACAGGCACAATGTTTAAGCCATGAACTGTGATTTGCAACTGTTGCTCTTTGCAAATCTGAGATTAAGTTGCCATAAAATGCATGGCTGATGTTCCTCTTCAAGCCTGCATGTTACATATTTCTTTTTTATGATTTTTGTGAGTCTTGACATTCAGAGAAGTTTCAAGTTAAAAAATATGTCTTTTCTAAGGAATTCCACATAGACTTTTCACATGACAGCCTAGAAATACTAAACTTGTGATCTGGCTTGAGTAAGGTACCTCTTGTTGTGAAGTATGGTTTGACTGAACCCACAGAAAAGGATGGAAATTTGTCAGCTACTTAATAAAATCACAGCTTATAGTATGATAACAAATACCATGAAAAGCAGCAACTGGAATAACAAGTGACTAAGGTAGAAATAAGAAAACAAGGCTTTACACACTTGGAACAGCAGGTGAACAAGAGGAAAACATTGCAGCCTGGAGGAAGGTGAGTATCCTTCCATTTACAACTCCAGTTTGTCACAGCCTTGTGAGACTTCTACTGGTTTTCATTTCACACAGTCTGCTCCAAGTAGGAAGTGCTGCTCTTCCAATGAAGCCTTGACAGTTAATCAGTCTAACCTTTGCTCATACTTTCCAGAATAAAACTGTTTCCTAATTTGTTTTTCCTTTCCATAAACCTCTACATTGATCTGCCATCTTTAAAAATACCAAATATTTCATTATACCTAATAACAGATTATTGAAGACTTTAGTACATGCATGAGCAGTTCACCTAATCCCATTGACCTTTTCAGATAAAAATCCACTTTCATGTTTTATCTGCTATTTGTTAAAAAGAAAAATTATCTGTTGTTCAGATGCTGCTGCTTCTTCATTCTTATATGGAAATTAAAGCAAAACAAGACTTAACTTTTATTGATGTGGAACTGTGAAAATGCACCCGAGACTGAAAAGAAGTCGCATGTATTAAGTCTTATATTTGGAGTTTTATGTACAATTTAAACCACAAGGCTGCCTTCTGCCTTAAATGCAAGCAGCATCCATCTCAGTAATCAGACCTATTTAGCTATATTTCCTTATCTATAATTCATACAGAGACAACATTTGCTGGTAGATCTTGTTCTATTTTATGTATAACTGATGCCAGTGTCCTCACATCTGTAGCCCGTACACTCCAAAGGAAGACTCCTATAGGGAAAATAAATCCAATTGTCCATCTCTGAAACCATTGGTTTGCTAGCAAACAATAAACATGAAAGAAAAACCTTCTATTCATCAAAAATCATGTTAACTTCCTGCACAGAGAAAATGACCACATGTGACAGAGCAGATGGACATTACAATTAAGAGAAACCCCAAAAGTACCAGGGGGAACTGAAACAAGTGGCACAAATCATGTTTATTCTGCCAAAATCTGCATTGTTAGAGAAAGCAAAGAAGGGCTGAAAGGAAAGTTTTGGCCATTAAAAACAAGCAGTAATTTATACTGCTGATAATAAGTCAGCACTGTTTGTAGGAAATACAATGAGCTTTTATCTTACAGAATGAAAGAAATTTAAGTGCAATAAACCCTTTCTCATATAGCTTTTCATAAGCATCAGGATTATTAGTGACTTTGCTCCCATTAATATGCTTTGTCTCTTTAGGACGCTATAGCTTATTTTAACTTGACTAACTCTTTCAGTTTAATTCCTCAAGTCAACTTACAGAATATCAGAGGCTTTGAATCAAACTATAAAAACCTCAGAGCTGCAAGGTCAAGCATTACCCACAGGAGAAAACTAATAAAGGATCAAAAGGTGCCTGCTAAACTGTAAGGCTTTGTAAAGAATTCCGTAAAAAAAAAAAGGGAGGAAAGGATTCAACTTAAAAATCACATCCAAATGAAGGATCATGAGATAGAAAACATTGCTGGAATTTAGATAGGATGACAAACGAGTTCATAAGTAAAAGGAATCATGAGACACTCTAGCATAGTCTTGTGAGCACACTGGCCACACCAGTGATGTTTACAGGGTAAGGTTGGGCGAGAGAAGAAAAAAGACTGACAGCAAAATTGATAGTAAGAATTCTTTGTGTAATATCTGTAGTGGTGCTCAGATGTAAGCAGCCAGCTGCATGCTGTTCAATCATGCACTATACGTGTGTGTATGTGCATACATATATAGACACCTATCTGGCAGATTCAAGACAGTAATGCACAAGTTACCTCTTCAGTGTCTATACTGCTGTAAAACACAGCACCATCCTCAACCCCCTACAAATTGACTGGCTCCGTTTTGTCAATAGGCCTTCATGTTACTGAAGCATTCATCAGCAAAGACATGGAGACATTTGATCAATACAAATGAAATGGAGTTTATATGTAGAAGAGAAAATACATATGAAAGTACTTGTGAGGCTGTAGAAACAACAAAAAATTGTGTGACAAATACAATCACATAAATCTATGAATAAGTTGGAGATGAAGCAACAGCAATGTTAGGGATTAGTTCATCAATCAGCCTAAGTCCTTGGGGAAACAAGAGTTCTGCTCTTGCTCAGCTAAAGTGTAAGACAGAAAATGACAAACTGAAAGAAAATGATGGCTTAATTAAAAGTGTCTATCTAATAAACACTGCACTGAACAGAGACACTGACTGAGAACACTGAAGAGACAAAAAGTTGAAAACCAAACCTATCTAGAGCTAGCAGAAACGTTATTTTCCCCTTTCTTTTCCTTTGTATTTGTGTGCTACCCCAAGATTTCCTGTTCTGATGAATCAGTAATGCCCAGTCAAAACAGAACAGTTTGAATTATCTTCTTCAACCACTGCCACTCAGACATTGCTTTTGATAGCTAAGCAACAATCGTGCTGAGCAGCACAGTTTATTTCACTTAGGTATCCAACACATGAATTAAGCTATCACTTAGCTATACTGCTGGCTGCCCAAGAATAAAATCAGTATTAAGTGTTGACTGCATGGTACAATTCAACCATACATTTCATATACAGCCTAGGATCCTTAGAAAGCATATTTGTTATTCTCTATTCAGTGTTAATTCAAGTGTTAATATGAGAAGGATGCTGTGTGTATGCATATGCACTCATCCACACAGATGTTCACTCTCAAGCAATAGGACTTCAAAGACTTAATGCTAAACTAAACATCATCATTACACTGCTTACACAACTTCCCCCATGTGGTTTTGCCAGGACTTCACCAAAACAGTCCATATTATTACCACTGCCTACTTAGAAAAGTACTTCACCACTGTTTTTCCCCTGCTTGCTTTTCTCAGGTCAACAAATACCAGAAAAGCAGAATCCACACGGATTAGCAATGCTTACAGGTTTAGTAACCCTACAACCTAACACGAAACGTTGGAAGCATTTCCTGGCAAAGCACACAGCTATTAGGTGAAGGTATTTCATCTACTTGCTTACCTTTACTTGCACTCTCAACATGCTGCAATTCCTCTGGAAATCTTAAGATGTCCCGGTAGTTTTCCTCACAGATTTCTGCCAGGAAATGGAGGAGCGTTGTTTTATGATCTGATGATTTAGTATCTCGAATCTAACAGGCGAACACAAGAGAAAAGAGAGACTTTTTTAGTCAAATGTTTAAGCAAAGTGACCATTGCAATTCCAAACTCTTCAGCAAAAAGTTACAGTGGTTGCCTGCAAATGGGAAAAACCATTTAAAACATGAAAATTCTCCAACTCTTTATCATTTAAGACTACAAAGGGAACCTACTCCTAAGCTCCTATGCTGTATTTCTTGAAAGAATAATTATACCAAGAACAAGACCTGAAGACAGTCCGTAAAGTCCTGAGACCTGAGCAATGCAGGTTCAGAATGCTTGCTGTGATTAAAATAATAGCTGTGAATAGAGACTAAACAGAAGAGCATTCAATTCATTCCTTCACTGCCCCCCACTGCCAGATTTCTAAAGGAAACCCTCTGAAACACAGCAGTGCTGGACAGAGTGCTGAAAGTCAGAACTCGCTCTTTTACCAGGCAAGTTTAAGAAACTCCTTGTCATAAACCTGCAGGTTCTTTATTGAAGCTAAATTTAACACAGGCTGATTTATCCTGAAGACTTTTATACAGACACATTAAATGCATCCCACCTTACTGGAACACAAAATGATACCAAAGTAAAGGTAAATAACTGCCAATAAAGAAAATTTAATACATTCAGCTTTATTTATGAAGAGCTGCCCGAAAATTGCACGCAGCATGAACAAATAGGCATATCTTCAGTATCCTCCACAGATGTTTTAGAGGCAAGTTTTAGTGATCTAAAGTAAACTGTCCTGGAAGGCGGTAAGACCCTCTGTTCTCCGTTAACCTGAGTGCATTAACTGCTAGAATGGGTTTGGTGTTTTAAGAAACTAATTCTGAAACAATTGGTAAAACACAGGGCTAGTGGCAAATGTCCAAAGAAACAGATCCTGTGGGTAAATCCGGTGGCATAGGGCATGTAAGGGAACACCAGGAACTTGAGAGGGGAAAAAACGATTTTAAATCCAAATTTAGTTTCTCCATTTTTGTATGGATATGGAAAATGAATGTATGAGTTGATTGAAGATTTAGTGGAAGCAGAGATCACAAGGGCAATAGAGTGGGTATATGCAAGAGTTTGAGATAATTGTACTTCACTCTCCTTAGAGAATTAGTATTACAAGTATATCTGTAAAGCTGTATTTAACCACATTACTAACTCATCTAGTACAGCTCTTATACATGAGTAAGCTACAACATACACAACAAATGAAATCAAGGATTTATTTAAGAAGAATACACAAATGTGTGTGTAAAATCTCCTATTTGTTTTCTCATTCTCTAAATCACTAAAAGTTCTAATTCTATAATCCTCATGACAGGCTTGCCATCGATGTTCAATTTAATACAGGCCTTTCAGCTTTAAGGATTACCCTGTTAAGAATAATTGAGTACAGTCAAAAACCAGGCTTTTAAAAATATAGAGTATTTAGGCAATTAAGAATGCAATTTAATTCATACCCATTCAGTGATTGAAGACTAAACAATGCTCGGTAATGGTGCGCTGTTAAAAGGTTTTAATGTGCTACGTACATAGAAGTTCCTCCAACTTGGAACAAACCTGGTCGATTTAGTGGCTAAACATCTGCATGGTAAAAAGAAATTGCATTTCAATTTGCCTGTGAACAAGAACTGCGGGATTTGCAGGCTTTGATCTCTCTGACATCAAGTGGATAAAGCTTTTTCTTTTTTCAAAATGGACAAAATTATTTTGCCTTCAGATTACAGCAGAAACATCTTTTGTCACCAGCAGTAACATGGCATTACCCACAGTTAGTAATAGCACCTGCTGAGTTGTTTAAAACCTGTAGTAAACATTCCTTCAGATCTCAAAGAACTGTGTCAAATTCACTTCTCTGGCACAATCAACAAATACGTCTCTGCTACATTCATCTGTATTTCCAACAGCTAAGAGACAGAAGTGATAACACAGCTCTGCTTGATCTGTAGAATTAATATGCATGCTTTAAAAATCTCGTTCTAAGCCAACTAATACAATTAGAAGATAAGGAAGATACGTAGGGTCTGACTGCTTTTTAGCAGATATTATTTAAAAGTAGAAATGAAAGACAGGATCCAGAATGCTAACAACAGTATGGCTGTGCCTTGACATTCTCTGGCTTCAGAGTATACTTGTATTCAGGATAATTCTTTTGTCTCTCCTCTTTTTACTCTTGGGTAAAATTTAACATTTTGTTCCTTTACGGAAGAGATAAATCAGGGTATTATGAATGACAAAGTGAAAGCAGTTTTTTCTCCTATCTAAATTCTCCCTAGTTTCAATTTCCAATCCTTGTCTCTCATTCTTCTGCTCTACACTGTGCTAAAAAACTTGGTTCCACCTTCACAGCAACTTACTTGGAATGGGAAAGGTGCCGCAGGTCCTCCCTAAACCAGCTCAAGTTTATCAACAAGTACAATCATTGGCATAGAATCCTGAACACCATGCTGCATACGCAACCCACCAAATCCTGAGTTAAGGGCAAAACAGTCAGTACCCGTGATCTGACTACAAGCCCAGGACACTGTCACCTATCATTGCTGCAAGGGCACACCACTGGCTCATGCTCCTCCATGGGGCAGGCTTCAGGTGTCCTGCTGAGTTGCATTGTGCATAAACACAAATCAACTTTAAAACACTTGTATTTTCTGTCAGCATAAATCTAAACTCTCCTTTTACACCCAAGAGCTCTGGAGAAGGGCAAGTTTAAGATGCCAGACTTACAAAGTACACTTAGGGCCTCTGTCACATTAAAAGTTAATAAACAGGAAATCAAGACAAGTGGCTAGTTTGCCATCAAAAGTCTACTGTTTAAAAAAAACACCTCATGCAGCTGACATTTAGTCAATGTCTCCTCAACTAAAGAAATGTCTTATTTGGTTTAGCAAACTGAGAGCAAATCATGGCAAAGAAAAATAATCCATAACTCTCCCCTTCCTTTTATTCCGTGCACTTTACACATAACTTTCTCAGATAACTGAAGCCAAGATCTGCTGTAAATAGTGATTAGAACTTTTATTTTAATATGGTGGCTCTTAATTACATCTTAACAGACAATTCAATGAGAAACACAAACTTCCGTTGGGCATTCCGTTTCTTCTAAACGCCAAATGACATTATGGATTAGCATGGGAGCAGAACAGGAAAAATTACATGCACTTCAAGGTCTTACTATGTGTGCCAGCTTCACAACTGCAGGCACATACAGACCCAGGCCAGTGCTACAGAAAAGATGGACTGCACAAAGGGTTACGTCTTTAGAAGCAGCCAGAATTGCCTTGCTACTGCAGTACATTAAACAAAAAAATGAAGCAAAAAACCCCAAATTTCTACTAAACAAATACATGTAATGGAAAAAAAAATGTGCATCCTAAAACTCTCTGCCTCTCACTTTTCTGCATTGTCCCCTTGTATTTTCACCCTTTCCATTCTCCAAGCATTACCATGTTAGAGAAATCCTAATAGCTCCTTAAAACATGGCAAACCCACAAAACCCACCAACAGTAATGGTATTCCCTGTTTAGAAGACAATTGCTTTACTTCTGCATCTTTAGTAGTGTTAACACATTGGAACATAAAAGCTTTTACAGAGCAGTGCCTGAATATATGGCACCCGCAAAATATCAACAATGCATGTCATTGAGTTAAGGTCCAAATTGGTTTCTTTTATAATAAAAGACACTAACATTGTAGTATTTCCAATTTCTACTGCAGGTGTTGATTCTATGGCCCCTCTTTATCTGAGAAATGGAACTTGGGAACAACACATTTAGGTAAAAATATCAACTAGTAAAGATACAGCAGATGAATGCAGGCTACAGAAAGCAGCTTCCAGCTGACAGTTGAAGCATCATTTTGAGGGGTCAATACTATCAGATTCATTGTTTGTGAAAGGATTAAAGACCAATACACACAGAGCATAATAATCACAGCACAGCCATTCAGATCAATAATGTACAGAGTACAATGCTTAGGTCTGCAGCTCAGAAATAACATCAACGTAACAAGTCTCCCTTTGCATGCAGTATCTTGGTAAAACATTTAAAATGCACAAACCATCCTAAAACCCACTTCCAAAACGTTTTATTACTTTTATTTTTCCATTGCTACTCTGTGCATCCATAAGAATAGCTGCTCCTGCTTGCCAGTCTTGATGCAGCTCCTGAACCCTAATGGTGGTCTCTCTTATTTGAACAAAATTAAGTCCTTTGCCTTCTGCCAAGCGCTGTTTACAAGTCATTTTTTCCTTCAATAACATCACACACTGCAATACGGTATCCAGAGAGATAATCTGGTTTTAAGGATTTGCAATTACTAAGGCATTAGCCTTTTAGCTATGGCCAGGCAAGTTTATATTCATGCTTTCTTTTCTTTATCATGATTTAAAGAAGTTGTTAGATAGTAACAGACTTCTGTGGACGAAGGGACCATTATTTTCTCAAAATAAACCTTTATCCCAGATCAATACTTGCTTCTATCCTTTTTTCCAGATCATAGAACCTAAGTACTAAACAGACAATTGGTATGAAGATTGTTCAAAGATGACCAAAAAAATCGATATGAAAATCAGGTTCTATTGAGAAGTGAACTCGTGATGTTCGAATACCTCATCATTAAAACACAAGATCTAAGCGTATTCTGCACAGGAGAATGTGCACACACAGAGGTGTGTTCTACCTGCCTGGCTCAAAACCATAAACTTAATAAATTACAAGCTCTCCTGTCAGGGGCAGGAATTCCACTGCCATTAAAGGCTGTGTAAATCACTGCTCTCAAAAAGAAAAGAACAAACATAAAATGGACCACAAAGAAACACTTGCAAACATCACAGCCTTTAAAAACCACTGATCAAGTTCCCCACACTGGTTTGATTCCCCTTATCCCAGTAAGCTTTCTAGTTACTTTTTCCTGAGACTTAAAATCCTTGTCTTTAGACAAATCATCAACCTACAGTAAAGAACAGCTAAAAACTGACATGAGCCACAGGTAGTTGGATATATCACAAATTCTCTTCACGTAACCACTGAAGTTCCAACAATATTGAGGATAATACCGTTGTTTAACTTCTATCTTACTTTATCCCATCAAGTATCTAACAGGGAGAGTTACCAAGAGGGGTAAGAATATCAGGCAATGACAGAAATGACCAACACTTTAAAGTATTATGGCAGATAATCTTGTTGGATTTTAGATCTCCCATTGAAGCAGCTCTGATTTAGGCAAGTAATCTTTAACACTGGTAAGAAATTTATTTCCTCATTCTAAAGTTAACCAATTGTAAGTTCTGACACTGACTGATGTGATAATTTACAGCTGATATGTGGCTGTGGACAGATATTAAATCTCATGCTTATAAACCATATTGCCACATGGCATAGTTTAATATGTTGTGCTATTCACAACAGTTAAGAAAGACACCTCAGACCATAACCTTAGCTAATAACACTAAGCAAATAAAGGCATCTCACTATTTCAAGTGGAAAATGGGAAGGCAGAATTTGAAAGCAAAAGGACCAAAAGCAATTATCAGTTGAAGCAATCAGTGCATTAAAAGAGTCATTACCCAGATATGAATTCAGATTCTTAACAGTAATCACTAACAAAAAAACAGCCATTGTCAGTACTAATGGTGTAAACACCATTTATAAAATTAAGGCTCAGTGGAGGAAAAGGTTACTTTCCTAAATATGAGTACTTCCCTAAGTACAGGTACAAAGTTATTTGAGAACAAAGAATTCTTGCAAAAGTACACTATTATACTCATCTAATTCAAATTAGAGAGGCAACCGCATAAAGCAAGGAAAAGCAGACCTTTAAATAGCAGAAGTTATCTTTCTTGAGTTACAAACAATAAATTTAAACTGCATAATGCACATGTCACTCTGTCCAGTAAAAACTGTCTACATTTCCATTAACTTAAGTGACTTGTTCTGAGTGTGGAACCGAAGAGTGATATTTCATAAGGTTTAATCAATATGTAGAGATATTAATGATACAATTTAAAGTCTAGATTTTGATAAAACCTTCCTTTTCCTCCAACAGCCACCACTGCCTTTGTGGCTGCCTTAATTTTAGCCGTCTCCTTAAAACAAAATATACCTCTTCCCTAAATGCAATAGCACAGCAAACATTATGAAGAATGTTTAAAGTATTTTCTCCAAATTCCACAGAAGAGGGAAAAATCAAGCTAACAAATAAAAAACCCATCACTTTCTTCAGAAATAGCTATCTTGAAAACAAACAAAAAAGTTCAATAGATTTTGTTTCTGAGGGCAAGGCTGAATTAAACAGTCATAGATTGTCACAGTTACTCTAAATGGAATTAAGCTGTAAGCACAGATAGCTATGCTTCAGCAATTACTCAGTTCAGTAGAGAACAATTTACAGGATTAGTCAATCTACATTAGCAGTGTCAACATCTGTGGGATTTGCATTGACAGCAATTCATAAATCTATCACCTGGAGTGCAAGGATTCCTTCTCAAATCTATGCCATGCTACAGTACCATTCACGCATAGTCATCATTTCCCCTTCCCCTTATTAACAGCAGTTTTCTACTTAAAACGTTAATTTCCCTTTAGATTCCACTACTATCAAAAAGAAAATGCAGCACCAGAACTACGAAAAAAAGTCCTTCAACTTGGACCTTCTTAAGAAAAAGCTATTAAAGAACCAAAGTTTTTTCTCAGGTGATGGTTTTTATTTTACCAGAAGTTAGTAACATCTTTAAACTAGAGCAAACAGAATCTCTCTACTGAAATATGTCAGACTGCTGTGTTTGAAATATTCCCCCCCCAAGGCTCCATTTCCTTGAACTACACATCACATTTCCTTATGGCATCCAAAAAACCAGGCCTTGAAACCTGGATCCTCTAATTAGACCAAACAAAACAGTAACTGAAGAATTCCTCTGCAAGATTTATACTGACTACTTTGTTCTTTAATCTGTTCAGCAAATGTTGCATCCATTTAAGATAAGGTGAAGTACCTTCCTTTCAAAGGCACACTACAAACTGAGACAGTTAAGTTCAGATCAATGCCTTACACTCATTTTAACATATAAACAAACAAGCACTGCACATTAAATACTGACTGCTATTGATTCTGCAGTTCTCATTGCATCCCGGATTTTGCCAGACCAACTAAAGTTCAACCTCAGTTAACAATATTCATCTTTACTCATAAACACTTATTTCTGTGACACTGCTAGAGGGATATCTAGATCGAAGATGGGGAGAAAGATGAGCAGTGAGAGCTACTTCAGAGCTCTGTGTATATCCTATTGACAAGATGTTAGTGTAGAAATTCAGAGTGAAAAAGCTGTTCTACTCATGTATGCCAGAAAGAGTATAACAGACGTAGAATTAAACTGCCCTACATCACCACTGCACTAAGACACCTAGAGAGCAGCCTAGAAATGCTTACTCTGCATTGTATATCCATTATTAAATACGGGGGTGCAGTAAACTACCCTGATTGAATGTTTTTCCATGTTCAGGGTTCTTGTTCATGTGTCATGAGTTTTACGGATCTGCACTTAAAGGTTTTAATAGCTTCATCTTACCTTGCAAAGAAAACTGATGTTAAACCCAAGAGACTGTGCGTTTCTGGAGCCAGCATTCATGTAGTTTCCAAGGAACAGCACTAACTCTAACAGCTTGCTAAAGCTTTCGCTCTTCTTGAGCTCTTCACAAGCCAGTGTAACCGCCATGATGTCAGGTTTGATATTGTTTACATGTTCTTCAAACATAAGCTTGAAGAGGATCCCGTTGAGACGTGACCGCAACATTTTCACTGAACTCATCTACAAAATAAGAAACATTGAATCAGAACATAAAAGAACCCAAAAAGGTTATTTAAGCAAAACAGCTTGTATTAGAAAACAGTATTGTGCAGCCAACAAGACTCCAGTTGCTGTATGCTTTCACTGCCTATTTTGTATTTCCAGGAATCTGTACCTGCCCATAAGCATCTGTCCCCAAACCATACACCTCAAGTGGAAAAAATATTCAGTGAATGCTACACACGGAAAACAAGAGTGCTATTTTTGTCATCAAATCATCCAATTTGTTCCAAATTCACAGGCAATAAAAGCACACTGCCAAAACCCTTCCTCCCAGCAAAAGAAGCCTAAGCCACTTCTACCAGATACCGAACTGAAGATGAAGCTGAAGCTACCCGTAGCAAACATTTCATCACATCTTCACTGAAGTTACTCTTGAACTCTGATATTCACCAGCTTCACTGCACAAAGCTTCTCAGTTTTCTTCCCTTCAGAAATGGTACTACAGTCTCTCAAGTGCGTGTGTTGATACCAGCACAACACACACCGCACGCTTCAGTCTGACAAAGCAAAAGAATTAAATCTCCAATTTTTTTGATTCGTTTACTGAGCTGATGAATAGCTCTCAGCTTGCTCTTGGTCACTAGGAGAGCAATAGGGGAAAGACACAATGAATCGTTAGGGCCCCTTCTGGAGGACATGGGAATATCTAAGTGAGTCTGAGACACAGGAGGTCAAGCTTCACTGGTCAGGCATTTGTATAAAGCCAGGTCAAGTATTTTATGCTATTGTACTGATGTGAGCTGTTAACTAAGGTACTCACAGCTGGTATCAGAGCTACATCCAATAAGGTGATTGATTTTTGCAACTTCTAATTGAAGTGAAATCCAAGCTGGGTTTTATCCAGTTTGCTACATTTACAGCAAGTTATAAAACAAATAATACAGATCCTGACAGTATTGATAGTTACCAAATAGCTCAAAGGTATCTTAAAGATAACCATGGTATATATTTGCTACTAAGACTTTACACGTTCATACCATCAAAAGCCGTAATCCGTGTACCGCAAAGAATAATCAGAATCAGGAGATGGATAAGGAGGTTTTGCCTGAAATTCCTGACCATAAGCACTACATTAAAAGCAATATACGTAAGGATACTAAAGATATGCTTTTGGATCTCATGACATCATACCTTGTAGGCAGTGTACTGACTGCTACTCAACCTCATCTTTTTGTCCTTTTTAGTAAATTTTGTGAAACTATTGCCCAAGATACCATCACCTTTTTGTTTCCAGACACTTGTTAAGAAGGAGAGGACCAGTTCCTTCCTGAGCTGATAAAATGATGGAAGGCTATAAATCAGTGCTGTAACATGGTAAATGACCAAGATACTGAAAAGCATCTACATTAGTGATTCATCAGTTTAAATCCACAAGACCAGTTTCATTAGACTAGCTACCAAAATATGTCCAGTCTTTCATATTTTGCACAAGGGGTCAGTAATATTTCCCCCATAGTAGCAGGCTGTAACTCAGGAGAGATATTTATGACTGAAATATGCACTGAGACCTTTAATCCACTTGAAAATTTTCATTTAAATGCAAGAACCTTTCAAACCTGACTCCTGATTTTAATCAGCAGAATACAGAAAGATTTCTCCCCCGATGTATTCACAATCAGTGGTGCTCCAGAAGCATGCTGTCACCTTGTGATGCAACCAATCACAGGTCGTGACTATCAAACCCAAGATGCTTAGGTGTTCATGTTTCTGTTGCCCAAAGCTTTACGTTGCCTCTTTGAGGAACCACGATTTCTCCACTGGTGTTATCCATCGGTCAGCTACCAGAAGCAGCTGCAAAAACTGTCACAGGAAAGACCTGGGTGGCCTGAATAATGATGAATTCATACCAAAATTACTACAAATGTGAAGGCACTCCAAATGATCTCAAACAATTCATATGACCAGAGTGGAATGCGCATAACTTTTTTATCTATCTCTACTGTCACAAATTCCTTTGTAAGCCTCTGTAAGCCAAAAGTTTCTAAACATGATAAACATTATTCTTCTTAACATTCTGAACTTCAGAAATATCACACTGGAAAGCACTGCCTTGAAAGTATCTACCTTCACTGAGCTGCAGTAGATGGATATTTAGATTAATCACATTATTTGCTTTTAATTTCTGTACAACAATCTCCAATTACTGTCTTTACTGAAAATGGCACAGAAGTTGCCAAAAGCTTTAGATCCTGAAAACACTGCAACAGCACACAAGTAAACCAACAGAACAGTATGACTTCAACATTTCTGATAAATAACCCTTTACAACACATCAACACATTTGTTCTTTCTTTAACACTGCCAAGTGCCACAGAACACTTATCACAACTACTTTGCAAGGTAGCTTGACTACCGAACCAGCAATAAGTTTTGATTTCATTTGCTGATCTGCATATTTTAGAAGTATCTTGACAGTTTTAAGCGCTGTTTAAAGTGGGTTGTTTCCTTAGAATTCAAATCGTTTTTATACACATTATGCTCTTTGTGTATTGACAGATGACCACAAATGCTGTTTTCTTTCCTCCTTCCCCATCCTTTCATCTGCATGCTTCTGAATATGCACCTTCAATGGCTGATAAACACATTGAACTCACAGGAATCTTCTTAAAACAGGTAAGGTGCAAAGATTATATTCACTTAGAAAAAGGTCAGATTGTTTACAGCTCTACAAAATTAGTGTCAAAGGCATCTAAGAAATAACGCATTCAAAGAGGTGCAAGTAACAGCAAGTATTAGCTTCCTCTATGAACAATTAAAGCAAGAAAATGGCTATTTCTGTGCCAGCTAATTGTGAGCACTGGGCTTTGTGTCATTATTTTCCCTACTGAGCTTTCACAAAGGTCCTTGTCTGAATTCTCTACCTAATCAAGTTCTTTATTCAGTTACTATTTTTTACCCTTGTTCAATTTTCAAGCCCTGTATTGAAACTAGGTTCAAAGGTTATTGGAGAGAGTCAAAAAGCACCATTAAATTTCCCTCACTTCCTAAGGAATAAAGCTGACATTCCTACAATATAAATTTCTCACCTTACTAAGACAACTTACTCAGCCCTCACCTACAATATATTCAAATAGTTTTTTTTTCCTAGCAAGGTTCTATAAGATTAATTCTTCAGCAGCTCTAGAAATGACACTGAGGTAAAACAAGTGGTATATAAATTCAGTTAAAATGACTGAGCTACTATAAAGCAATGCAAGTGCAACAATCTTGCAGAATTCTTCCCATTTCATCTACCTCCCAGCAAGGAGGTCCAGCACAGCTAATACTTCCAGAGTAGAAGAGGCACACAGAATCTGCAAGTCCCTATAGCTACTCAGTGAAACTCTTGTACTCACAATGAAATTAGTGATAAGCAGTTCTTAATATCTGGGGGAAGATTTGCATTCCCTAGAAATCAGCAAAACAACCTCCCATTTTCCTAGAGCACACACCAGAAATGGAGCTCTGTGGTCAGCTCCAGTCACTTGTTTTGTTCATCCACTGAAGAGTTCTTAACTAACATGTGCACCACAAGTGGCGGGATGATCCTTCTAAACCTTACAACATTCTCATCTTCTAAACTCACCGTTGGTGGTGAAGTGGGTAAAGCTTTCTCAGTTTAAATACTAGTAACTGCCAAAGACTGTTTTTTCCAGCCTGTCCTATGAGTTGGCAGAAAATCACTGATCCTCCCACAGTGCTTACGGCATCCACGAGATTTATGCTTTTGTAATTGTCCAACTGGCACTGAAATTGAACACCAGCATCCTTACTGAGGTTGTACCTGGTCCCATGTCATACAGATACTTTTAAACACAAGTTTACATTGAAAAATCATTCTGCTTGGCTTATTTAATGTTATACAACATTGAGTTTACCTATTGTTTTTGCTCTACTTCAATGTCAGCACAAGCTTTTATTTATAGGAAGTTGGGTTGCCTTTTTTGATCCCAGTTTAACACTTCAAAAAACAGCTCCAATAACTAATTGGAATATAGAATTGATTTTAATATTTCATCTAAATGAAAATGCAATTCTAACTTTCATTTACATATCAGCTGAATATTAAGTTAATCGGTCTCTTCTAATAAGTTAATCATTTACTAAGTATGGTTTTTATACACCAATTTTAAGCAACTTATCCCAACCTTTATTACATTTGACAGGCACAGTGATTACCCAATTAACATCTCTTAATAATTAACATCTCAATGATTAACATACCGTAATGTACATACAAATAAGAGTACACCTTTTAAATACTACTTTAGTCCTTCTGTCATTTTCTGTTCCTAAACAGGTTCTTAACATCAAGGTTAAGATTATTATTAATCTAAAACACAGAGCTTCATTCAACAGAGTGAAAAAGGACTCCAGTCAGTAAAGAGCTGAAGTTTAGTTGCATTTCTTCCACTTTAATGGATTGTCCAATTAAGTCAAAATCAGAATCAAAAACAGCACTGCAGTAGCATTAATGTAGTTCAAGGTCTCTAAAAAGGAGTCAGAATCACTACTCATATGGAAACATCCTATTTGTAATTAAACCAAATTGTGAAGGTAAATAAGCAAACAAGCTTCAGGAAACAGTTTCATCAAGCCAACATCACCATTAGGTGTTAGATTAAGCAGTTATTTCCCGATGTTCCATTAAATACTTTTAAACCCTTTCTCAGCTTTTTTGTAATTGGTGATTCCTCAGAAGAATGAATCAATGAAGAAATGATCATGACTACATTAGCACTGTCAGAAAATAAGGATACTTTTATGACTTTTTCAATACAATCAAGTGAAAAACAAAGACCATTTGGCTGTGATTCAAGAGTAACCTTAAGTCAGATAAATGTATGGTCCTCAGGTACTTAAGACAACCAACAGAAATGATACAGAGAACAAAGCAGTAAAACCAAACAGGGAGAAAGGCTGCAGAGCAGAGGAGACAAGGTAGGTGTGATCTTCGTAAAACAGAAATGTGTAGCAGAAGAAGAGATGGAGTTTGGAAAGGATACAAGTTACAAAGATTTGGGTGAGACATTTAAGAACCGCAAGCAGTGAAATGGAGCAATGTCTATAGAGCCTTGTAAATTACCATCATTATGCATAATTTTCTGTATTTCTTTACTTATTTTAAATATTTAACTGAATAGAATTCATATACTTCCTAATACCTCCAACCCATACCTTAGACACATTGCAGATAATGCTCCTTGAACAAAATCTAAGTAATTTCCCACTTTATTTGGCTTTATTTATGCAGAAGAGAAAGAAGCAAATATTCACTTTGCGAATCAGCCACTCCATGGTATCCTTTGCTCACTGCCATTTCGAAACTAGGCAGGAAACAGAGTAGACAGGGCAATTATTCCAGCCTGCCTTCCTTCCCAGGGATCAAAACCCCATATTGTTGGAGGGCTGGAAGCCCTGCTATCATTTCATCACAGTGTTTTAGTCACACAGCAAGAGCATATTACATGACAAAGAGGGAACAAGGCATTCCTCCACTGCTTTTAAATAGATTACTTAATATACATACACACATGTAATTATAGAAAATATAATACAGAACGTATGCATAATGTATATACCTATATATACACACAGTATATCCATATGTATGCATATGGTACATTTTAATAGATACCTAAAAGACATTTTACTAGTATATTACATTATAATTATTTATTTTATTGTAAGCCTTAATTCCCTCAAGAAAGCAGTTAATATGCATTTATAGAGATTTTTCCTCCTACTGCAGGACTTGCAAAAGCACCAAACTAATTTCAGCCTAAAATTTTTCTTTTAATCTATCTGACTAAATAGATCTCTTTGGTTAATTATTACATTAATACATACCACAACTCCAAATTGTTCTGGTTCAGCAAGATCATTATATTCATCTTTTAATTCGGCTAAGGCATTGAGTTCCTTCTGCTCAGGAAGCGTCTTCACTAGGTTCTAAAACAAACAAGATATTATATCAAATTAGTTATATTAAACTAGCTGAGATCTTAAAATAACATTTCAAATATCACAACATGGAAATGCAGGAGGAAATTATGGGAAGCTTATTTTATTTAAGCAGCTTTAACACTATGTAAACAACAAATCAAACCAGTAATTATTTAATATAGACATCAGCACCTCTGTTAGTATCTAATTTGAAGAATGCCTTCTCAGTATTAAAAGTCAGATAAAACTCCTTGATGCTGTCAGACCCTGGAGAATTATACTCTATCTTCCCCCCCCGGCACCCCCCCCCCCCCCC
>JASSUY010033199.1:588-37769 GCA_032466535.1 Forpus xanthops
CATTTGTAATTTTCACTTATAGCAGCACTAAAAATATGTTTAATATCTTTCCTCCCCAGGCTAGTTCAACATTCCTAGGGAGGACTGAAAGATGAGAGTAATATGCAGAGCAGTAGAGAAATGCCGTGGGAGTGGATAAATCTGTATAACCCTGGCCCTGTTCCAGCTATTGCCCTGTAATGTGCTCCAGCAGCTGCTGGCAAAGCTATTGGCTGCTCCTTGAAAGTCACTTATCATAACCCTGATTCCACAGTACCAGTTCATGCAGCCAGCCACTGAAGATGTTTATGTGTTGGATATTATAACTGGTCCAAGTTACCTATTTCCATGGCTGTTTGCATGATAGCAAAACCACATGTGTTCCATAGCCAGGAAACAGACAACTTGGAAAATAGATCACAAAGTTCAGAGCAGAAGGGATAAAAATTAAGTAGGGTAGTTTTTAATAAGTTAATAGAAAAAAGAGGGTAAATCCCCACAAGCCATCCCAATAACCAACTCTACAACCCAGAGACGGAAAAACTCAGAAAGAGGTAAACATTAAAATACAGACGATCACGATTTTCCCTACAATAGAGATACAGGAGATCTGTAGGTCAGCTAAATTTCTTAAAAGCCTCATATGAAGTAATAGAACAGCCAGATTCCTTTTTTTGACCCATCTCATAGGGCACTATTTATTAATTTAAATTAAACCTCTCAAAGTATAATTTTCTTTTCTGCTGAAAACTCTGAGACTTTCTTTTCCTAATTATTACCTGTCAATTATTTTCCCTCCAACTTCTAATGAAATGGGATTGATTTCTCTCTAAAAGTCACCAAGCTATCTGTTGTTAATGTGGCAACACTGCAACATTATTGAGATCCACCAGAAAATTGTTAAAAACCAGGCAGCGACCAAAAAAGCTAGCTGGTGGGACTTGTTCCATATACCACAGTGGGGCCTTTTCCCCTCCTTTCAGTAATTCTGAATATTCTTACTTAGAAGATAAAGAACAGAAAGTAATTTCATCCTAACTGAAGCTAGCATTTAAAAAGATCAGGCAGTATATTTCTATAAAATTACTTAGAGAAATAAATATGTGGTATCTTTTTAGCATTACTTTTGTTAGGATTTTTTTTTTTTTTTTGGCAGTGGTGGTGTTTTATTTTTATTTTTTGTTTCATTGATTGGTTTTTGTTTTAGTTTGATCTTTTTTGGAGGGAGGGGATGGTGGTGGTAGTGGGGTGAGTTGTTTTTTAACTGTCCAAATCTGCTTGTATCACCATCAGTAAAAGAAGGAAGATAGACAGGGTTGCCAAGCTACTAACTGAAAGAAATTTGAGACTCCTGAAGGGAGGAGGGAGGTGACCTTGACCTGTTGCTTGTGGTGAGCAGAGTTTAGCAAAAAAAAATATTCTTATATTGTAGCAGAGTATTTATCTGTCTCTCAAGGTTTATTTCTTGACATGCAATGTGTCAAGATAATTTAATTATTTATTGTTTTGAGAGTCCATATAAATTTCTTGAAAGTAACAGGCAGTGCATTAAAAAAGTACACAAAGAAGCTGAAAAGATGGATGATTTCATATATTTGGGTGCCAGTTTTTCAAGTATTTTCTTTCTGAGAATGAATGTGATGGGATTTCTGAACATGTGAAGGACTTGTAGAGTTTGATCTTCTCTTGAGCTCTGCTTTTGGTTTTGGTTTTTGTTTTGTTTTTTTTTAAAGGAATTCTCTTCTTCTACACTGTTGTTATCAGCCTGCTGTGATCTGTGGTCAACAAACATGTTAAGGAAATGTGGTTGAGAAACATCTTGATCATTCCTTGGCAGAAGTATTTATGCCATATTAAGCAGAACAAATATGGACAACTCTAAGCTTAAAGTTTGTCACAATGCTCAGGATAGCAGGATGTATCTTTAAGTCAATACCCACGCAGTGCAGAATTGAAAAACACGTTTCAAAGTAGTTGCACTTAATTTGTATAGCAACAGGGATCCTGAAACAGCTAGATATCATTTTTCAGCCAAATCTATTTGAGTCAGTAGTTTACGCTTAAGGACTATTAAGTAGAGTAAACTTGTTTCTAACTGGTACAAAGTTCTCTTGGAAGATCTAGGATATGTTCTGCTTTACTGAGTAAACCTTGGTAATCTATTTAGCAGATGAAAGAGCTTTAAGTGTGTTTAAAATTATCTCTTCTAACAGCAAAATATACTTGCTTGCTTGTTTTAATTTCTGTATACATCTTAATATGTTATAAACACAAATATTTACCAAAAAGACAGAAACTGCAAGTTAGTCTTTCTATTTTTGAGGCCTGATTCATATTAAGTCTGTTTCGTGGACATGCAGTACTTCTTGTATAGTGAGATGCCTTTCACAGTTGAGAGGAGTTTCACAAACCTATTAATTTTATTGGTCCAAGATGTTCAGACTACAAAGAGCATTTTACATCTCCTCACTTTTCTTGGCTGTCTCAGCCAGAGACTAGCCCTGTATCATGTCATATTCTTGACTGTATTTCTTAAGTTCCTGTTTTCAGACTGTCCGTAATAACCCTTGCAAAAAAGAACAAATTATTTTCAAATATTGCTCTGGCAATTTTCCTTTTAAAGTTTTGAATGGCTTTCAACTCATGTCTTAGCTAACACTTGCACTGAATATCCATGCATAAGGAAGGCTCCAAGTAGATTAAACTCTTATAGGAACCACAGGTGAAAACTTTGTCAGTAGAATGTTTGAATAGATGAAGGGTTCTCAGAGACTTCTTGTTTTGTTAGAATATATATTTCCATCATCCAAGTCTAAATTTTTATTCCCTATGCATTTTGATTAAGAGCATATTGACACAGATGATGCTTTTAGTGTACTGTAGACACTAAGCTGATACCTATAATGTTTGTTCAGTGATGGATGGATGAATGAGATGGTGGTTTTGTGTTGGTATGTTGGTTTTATTGCTGTCATTACGTTATTTCTGAATGTTTTTCCTCTCTCCCATTTCAAGGCGATCATTTTATATGCAATGTTTCATGCTTCAGCTCAAGCAGTTATATTTCTTTAGTAGTTTTCATCTGTGATGCAAGTTACTTGCAGTTTTAATCCACAGAGATGAAACTGAATTATCTTTCTCATTATCACTTGCTAGTCTAACAGCTGTGCAAACCATGGGGCAATCAGGTGAATGTAATATTCTGCTTTACGTTTAATTATTGAATATTTTGCAGTATTCAATAGGTCACACTGAGTGGTCACAGAAATTTTTTCTGTTCACTGTTCCCATAAATATACACACTATGGGAGATTTTGTTTCAGTGAACACAATTTTTTCTTTCCCTGTCAGAATGTCAGGCATGGTGGGTATTGCTGGGGCAGTGCTAGCCACTTCTGGACCAACTGTTGTCCAGTAAATTCACATGTGAAATACTTTAAATTACTTATTCTTGGTAAGTTATGCTCTGCAAAAGGAAGGATAAGAAACTCTGTCTCTTTAGACAGAAAGGGGCAAACATTGAATGAAGGCTGGAAAGGAACCCAGAAAGTGGTTTTATAGTCCTGCCCTTTGCTATTATTGGGCTAAGAAAGACTGTGTTTGGTACGACTTTGTCTTACCTGTATTCCTTATGGAAAACAAACACTCCTTGTCTAGCCCTGCTCTCATAAGGGGACCACCTATTACTCAGCAAGTTACAAATGATTCACTCCTCTGCACTGGACCCAATTTTTTAATTGCTATGTGCTACCTTGAGTGGCTCTGTGTAAGCTTTTTTGCACAACTGTAAAAGGCAGAGGTTATCTTTCAGTAACTCTCTGCATAGGGACAGCTCCCCAGACAGCGTCCTTCCCATGTACCACTCCACCTCAGTTTCATCTGCTGTTTCAGCATTTTGCAGTTACACTTTGCACAAGTCCAGGTAGATGACTTCAACTGCTCTACACTTCTGTTAGTGGAACTAGCAAATAGTTATACGTTCAATGTCTTTTGGGATGTCTATTCCAGTTGCAATGTGAAAGATTTGATGTCCTGTCTAACAGCTGCTAAGTATGTATTGTGAAATCAAAACTTTAGCCTTGGTGGACTTTGTGTCCCATCCTACAGTCAGTGTCTGATCTCTGTTCACCAGGTTTGGTTAGCCATATGAGATTACCGCTCATGAAGGTGGATGCATCTTTAAAAAAACATGTTGCCATAGAGCTACTTGGCTTGAAGCTGGAAATGAGAAGAGAGCAGTTATAAAACAGAGGTTTCATCTTTTCCAGGGAGTGCATGAAAGCAATGTTTGACAGCACAGAAAAAAGAAGCTAGACTGGGTTGGCAGAACAAGTTGAGTTGTTTTTTAAGTGGAAGTTGCAGCACTTGTTATTCACTTAGGACAACCTATTTCAAATATGCCAGGAAAAGCTGCATGTTTTCTTCAGTTCTTTGTCTGTCTAAAACAGGCAAAACACAAACACACTGAAGTGAATAGAATCTGCACTCTTCAGTTAAAACCTTGAATGCTTTTTAGTGCTTTAGTTTAATAAGTTTTATTCATTATTAGTGAATAGTTTCCAATTTATGACTGGCTTCTTTCTGTTGTTTTGCAGAATAATTCTTCATAGTTAAATTGTACAAGAACCTATTTCACTGCTTTTACGGACAGGATAAAATAATTTGAACAGTAGGAGCAGCAATAGTTCAATTAGCAACATTGGCAAGCTCTTTGGAGTTGCAAGACTGCTAGAGCCAAAATGCTCACTGGCACTCAAATATCTCTTGTGAGGGGAAAGTTTAGAGTCCCTGGTACAGTTTTGTAGAACAGCATGACAGACAACAAAATGGGTACCCAAGCTGAGAAGCTGAAAACACAGTACAAAGCTCTTCCACACTAGGGGACTGTGCTGAAAGATTTTCTTCAACAAGAACCGCAAGAGTTTGCTGTTTTCAGCAAATTCATTAAAGCAAGTCTGCCTTTTAGTTAGCTTTTACTAAACCTGTGCTCATGCAAATGTGCTTTTTCCTTTTTTTTTTTTTTTTTTTAAGAGTAACCTACTTTCTTGTTGTTTTTTTTTATCTCTGTTTTCATTTTCGTACTTGCTGTATGTATACAAGACCTGTGTTTCTGGAGCAACTTCTCAATAACGCATCTCCATCGGAGGTTTTATTTTAAGACTAAATGCATTTTCAAAACATTTCTCTATGAGGAAATATGATTATGAATGCTGATCTCATGAAAAATAGAATTTATGTGCAGTAATCTGCATAAGTACTGCCAAACTGTATCTCTTCCATAATTAATATGTTGATGTTTTAGGAAGAAGCAAGAATTATCTGTCTAGAAAGCCACACTCAGTAAAAATAATTTTAAATTCTACTCCCAGCTCCTACTCCAGTATCCCATTCTGATGTCTATCTTTGTGCCTCTGTTTTATAAACAGTGATTAATTAAATTTAATCATTCTAAAATTTTTTGTTGGTGGGAGGTAAAGTTCATCACTTTTTGTTTTAAGCAGTCTGCACTGTATAGAAAACAAACAATTTTAAAACATTATATCTCATTTCCTTAAAGGGATGAAATCACATGAAAATGCAATTCCTCCAGGTCTTTACATAAGTCTCCTGAATCCTGTGCTCAGTTCTAAAAACAAAGGTCTAAAATGTGGCCTATATCAGCATGATTTTAAATAGGAATGCCATGTGTAGATATTCTGCAGGCTGTAGCATTTCCTTCCAAAGAAAGGGATATGTTGGTAAGGGACATCAATGCACAAAATTGTTCCTTTAGAACAACTAAGGAGTTTTAATCACTCATGGTCTAAGTCCTTAAAAGCATTAAATAAAACTTTTTTCTAATGCTAATTAGTTTTTTATTGACTCATATTTCAGCAATAAAATTAATTCTGCTAGATAAGTAACCTAATAAATCATGATCTCCATTTATTTCTTAAAGTATTATCTAAGACAGTGAAAGCATATTTGAGAGAGAACAGAGTGGTTTTTTTTTTTTATTAAAGCGGTTCTAAATGGAATATGAGATAGGCAAAAAGAAACTTTTAGAAATAACTTTAAAGGTATAAATTTACAAGTAAAAGTGTATTTGTTTCTGAAAATTACTTTTAGGCAAGATTTGGCTCTACTTCACTGCAAGCTAGAATATATAATACAGTATAAATTATGGAATTGTTTTATGATTGACTTTCCATAAATAATAACATTTAACTTACCATGTTTAATGTTCAAAGTTGCCGCAGTTACCACAAGAAGAAAATTCCACTGTGTTCATTTCCAGAAGTGTTTTGAAAAGTTATTTATTTGTCTCAGATAAACATACTTGTAATTGTGGGGTACTGTTGATCCTCCTGATGTTGACTACTATACTGCTTTCAGTATGGAGTTTTGGGCAATTATAAGGTTAAAAAAAAAAATCTAGAAGAAAATGAGGATTCCTTTGCTCTGTAGCAGATTTTGTTTATTCCTTCTAATTACAAGGCTGTGGCACATGGAGTTTTTGAGATAATATTTTGAAAACTCTGTCCTGTTTGATCATCTGTGCTGACATTCATTAAAAATTAATAATTTTTTAACAGCACCTGACAAATCAATAATTAAGGTAATGAATTCTTGCTGGTTTATTACACAGTTAAAATTTGGGGAATACATGTGTCATAAGAGTTTATTCTTGGAGAACTGAGAATTGCAAGTAATAAAATATTCATAGTGCTTTCATGGAAGGGATTCAGATTTCTCTCTTGCCCTAGAACACATTGAGTTAAGATGTTCAGAGTAACTCTTTCTGTCTTTATTCACTATGACAGGGCACAGCTGTCCCAAACAGATCCTATCTGTAATATAAAAAGGAGTTATTTAAAGATGCGTACTTATCTGGAAACCAGCACTCCATACTTTAAAAGGCTGTGATTAGGAGAAATATAAAACATTTCTGTGACTAAAGCTTGGGTCATAGAAGCAGGAATTTGGGTTTGAGTCCTGTTTATAAACTCAGCATTTTACTTTTTCTTATAGGTAATGAAGGCTTCTTGTCACACAGCTCAGTAACAGACTAGAGTTTTACTCAGTGCTTAGATCTCTGAGACTTTTATCTGTGTTAGGTCTTACGAATATTATTAAAATAATGGTTTTACCAATCTTTCTTACTCTTGAAAGAGATCAAGTAGTTTGCTATGTGTATTACTGGCAAAGAGTTATTTTGAAAGTAAGATTAATTATGGGATAATCTACCTCGTGTTGACCTTCACTTCTTGTCTTTGTGATTGCCTTATCTCCTGGGGGATTAATAAACTGACATTAAGATCACATGGCTCCTCATGTTCTCATCACAGGTTCCATCAGGTTTGGGCAAGAGATGCTCTTAGAGTCTTCCTCAAAATTAAGTGCAGGTATTCCCACAATAGTGAGAAGTTCTGCATATGTGTAGAACATAGCCATGTACCTATGTTATATTGACCTCACACGTATTCTCTACTGTCAGTTTGTTGCAGTGATTATGTCACTAAGATAAAGGGAAATAAAACAAAGTAATGTTTTCCAGGTTGACTGAAATACCTTCATTCTAAAATTTGGATGGTTACACCAATACAGAAATTTGATTCCACTTTTTTGAATGCTCCTTCTATAGACCCCTATAATGGGAACTTTGGGTGGCAGTTGTTTTTATTTATTTTATTTACTTTTTTGGGACCAGGGAAAATGATTTAGTGACAAAGCTGCCTTTGTATAAAACTATAAATTTGTACATGATCTGAAGCAAGAATCTTGGCAGTGATAATAAAAGTACATACATATTAAAATATAGAGCTAGAGGACTTTCTGTGACAAGAATTTTTGAAAGAAAAGCAAATGCAAGAAATAGCAAATAAAATGGTAAAGCTAGGGGTTTAATACATGAGTGAGACTCGTGAATTTATTTAAAAACTCAAATACAAGCACTGATTACAGTGATTTCCTAATTCTAAAAGAGATTTTAAGGTAAAAACAAAAGAGAATTACATTAAAAGTCTCATTCCCTTCAAATATATGAACAGAAGATGTTATGGCCAGGTGCATATACAGTGCATATCTTAGTAGTCTGTAGTCACATTTCTAATATCTTTCAAATACATTGCTTAGCTTCCACTTAATAATCTTGTTGACCGGATAATAAAACCTTATTTTTGTTGACAAGAATCACTTTCATAAAGCAAGGACATTGCAATTTGTTTTTAATATACGTACCCTTATTGAGTTTAATTTCTCTCCAAAAATAAAAAAAAAAGCAGTATTCCTACTCAGTCAGGGCAGCACGAGGCTGTGTTTCAGCAGACTTGGGGTTTACTCAAGGTACTTCCAGAGGTTTACTAAATGGCTTTTGGGAAATCACCTTGCAGTCACCCTCCTTATATACGAAGTGCTTTCAGGGTTGCTGCTGAGTTCTCTATGATACAAGTGACATTATATTAATACACACTCTATTCCATTCAGGGCAACTAAATTAAGTTTTGAAGATAATACTAAACTTGTTTCCTGCCTTAATAGACAATTCCAGTACTGTCAGAACAAAAGAATGACTATCCAAAACTAAAGAACTGACCATAACATCACTATCTGTTAAGTAATATGTCCCTTCATTACTTTAGCATTCATATAAGGATAAGACAGTATAGATCATACAATGTTTTGTTTATTTTGCAGGTTTTACATTTTCAAAATACTAAAAAAATATTAATTGTGATTAATTGCAAATTAAGTAATTGCTAATGACCACAAAGATGAAGAATTAGATTCTTCAAATAAAACCATCAGAGGCTGTTTTATTGCTTTATTTTTGTATGAACTTACATGGGATATATTTATAAAGAAACAGATGTTGAATATAATTGATAAAGACAGGAAAGACTATATAAGAGTAGTAAAAAATAAAAATGGTTATAATTTTAACGTGGTAAATCTCAGTCCAGATTTAACAATTATCAGAAGGTCACAGTGAGACTGAAAATTAAAAGATAGTACTTGTTGAATGCTTTTATAGGTGAACATTATTAGTTCTCATTGATTTTTCCATTATTTTTCACTATTATGCAATTCTTCAAGAAATTGTCATTTTCTCTAATCATTAAAAATGTGTTTATGTTTCAGTTCCCTAAAGCAGTCTGCATATACTTGTTTCTACCTAAGTCAATGTATTAACTGTATCTTTCCCTCACATTGTACTTAGTCATGTATTATACAGCATCACTTTAATATTATGATCTTGTAGCACACATATATAATTTACTTATCAGGCATATTCATTCATGGACAGTCATAAACAGAAATCAGAACCCTTAAAATATCTATATAAATTTTAGGGTGTAAGAAACAAAATGGGTAGAGTGCTAATCCTCTGACTACTGCATGAAAAATGAAAGGAAAAATGGACTGTGATTTCTTCTGATACACTGAAGGCTGTGTCTAACTTGTATGTGAATATGTCATCCAAACGTAAAAACCTAAATCTTGCTGTATATCTGCATAAATATATAAGGAAATCGTAATACATCAGTGGTGAATCAGGTAATACTTGGGTTTAGGAAGAGACTGAAAGTAACAAACACTGCAATGGTCCCTAATGGTACTTTAATACTTATTTAAGGGCTCTACTAGGAAATAAAAAAACTCTTGCCATATTTTATATTGAATGGAAAAGGTGGCAATGTAACCAAGTGGATGAAAAGAAAATATATTATCACTGGATTTTTTGCAAAGAGTTACACTTAATTATGGTGTAAACATGATGCACAATATTATTGGCTCTCTTCTTTTGCCAGCCTCATCCCATGTATCCAGTGCTTCTTCTCTGTATACTCCACAATACTAATAAAGAATGTCTTCCACAATGCACATCTTCATGTTGTACTGCACAAATACAGGGTTTCAGGCAGAGAATTTAAAAACCAGATGTGAATCACCATGCTTCAACTTACATTGAAAATCGTGGCTGACTTTGGAATTAGAGTTGCTAATACAACTAATGAAGAATCTTGGTTATATCAAGCCATAGATTTTTAACTGAAATACAACCAGAAATCCCTGTTCTCTACTTACAATCATCCAGCAGTATTTATTTAACTAAGCCCCTTGTTCTCCTACCACCTCCTATTTCTGGAAGAATTCCAACCGTTAAAAAAAAATACTAAAAATTTATTTAAATCCCATTTTCCAAACTGTGATACAGTAATAGAAGGAGTATAATGAGGAACTTCATTATGTGTTCAACAGAGAGCTTTCTCACTGATCTTGCCACAAGAAAAGAATCTTCCCTTCATTATTGGTGTCTGAGTCAGCCAGGCTTTCATGTGAAAATAACACTAAGCTCACAGACTTGTGATGGAATGGCAGTTATATTAGACACAGTTTTATTATCTCTTACCAGTCATTTTTAGAAACCACAGATCAGTTTTTAACATGACTGGTAGAATAGCAAAGACAGAAAAAAATGTTCATAATTGGAATTTCTCTGAGGATGTGTAGATGTACCAACACTTAGGGGAAGTGGAAACAAAGGCTGAAAAGACAGCTAGTATTAACTGTGAAGTGTGTAAAACATCTGTATTGATTTTCTGAAGAAACCTTGTCAATTTGATGTTATTTTAATTTTCCGAGTGCTGATCAGAGTAAAAACCTGAAGAAACTCTGACATTTAATGCAGATCATGACAGCTCAAATCACCAGGCAAGTTTATCACTGCACACTCCTGAATATGCATTTAGTCACTCTGGGGCTTTCTTCAGTTTCTGAGGAACTGATATCTGAGGAAAGGCCAGACTAGATTTTTATAAGGCTGGTGCAAAACATCAACTAAAAAAGGTTTATTTTCTTTTTCTGAAAATTTTAAAATTTTATTTCATCCAAATTGCAATGGTTTTGTCGATAGTGACTTTGCTGTTCCCTGTCAGACAAAGCAAAAGTCAAAACAAGGCAACACTTATGTTAAAATATTGTTTGGCAGTATTCATCAACAAACACTTCTCTTATGTTTCAATCCTCAGATCTTTGCAGGATGCCATTGAGCTAACTTCCAGAGAAAATTAAAGACAAGAAAGTAAGACTGTAGTTGTTTATATATATCTAATGAAGTGGTGGTGTGCTTTTATGAAGTCAAAGACAGGTGATTGCTTTGTCTAGCAGGGGTGAAAAAATTGCAAGAAGTTCTAAGGAGAAGTAAATTAAAAGCATAATTAAATGCAAATCAAAATCTTAAGGATTGCTTAGATGTTGGAAACAGAATCTTCTGGTAAACATTCCAGGGCAGCTGGTGATATCCATAAAACACACAAGCACATTCTAAACCAAAATTCTAAAAACTAAAGGTTAATTCATAAGCTGTATTTCTTAGTATAATGTTCTTTATATTTTTCATTTTTTACTCAACATAGTCCTGTTTGAAAGCTTATTTTCTATTGTTTGTTATCTGCTTGTCAAAGAAATATCACATTTTCAACAGGAATTGTTTTCATTTCTTAAATCTGGCATATTTAAAATTTAGTCAATATTTTGTGGTTAAGTTCCTAAACTCATGTTTTATTCTTAAATGTAAACAGTCTGATCTGAAGGCTTTCTGATCACTTACAGATTTTAGTAACTTGGGTTGGATTTGTGGGCTCTTGGCTATTCTCAAAAATTATTATTACTTTGGTGTTTAGTAATGGATTTGAGGAACTAAATAAAGACAAGGTTCTTAAATTATCTTAAAGAAATAAACTAATGTAAATGTTATACTAATCACCATGCTGTTACACTAACAATCAGGAGCTAAAAATATCAGCACACTTATCCTTGGGAAAGCTTCTTTAATAGCATAAAAATAGTAGCTGCTGAAAAGCAAACATTCTAGTAAGTCAATATGCATTTAAATATAGTACTGTAAATTAAGATCCAGAGTAAAACAGTATCATGCCCAAAGACAAATCCCAGGAAAGAAATCGCCCATTGTTGCTATCTGCTATTGATGTAATTTGTATTACCTTTGGGATGATATATCGGCTTGTTGATGGAATTTAGACATTTGTGGATAGAGCAAAAATACTATTCACTGCCTATTCTCCGTCTTCTTCCTAAAGAGCTCAAATATTATATAATATAAAAATAAATTTTAAACTCCCAATCTTCCTAGTTGAATGTAGTCACAATAATAGTGCTTACTTTAACTTTCATGAACACCCCAAATAGCCCCCTATGTACAAACCAATTCCTCCCTGTATTTTTCCTATTCCTAATTTTCCCTTTGCAGTGTAACCCAATATAGTTTTTAGTCTTTTCAAACATTTTCTATTATTCACATGTTCTCACCTTCAACTATTTAGACAAAGAGTTCTTATCAGCTTTTCCTTCCATGTTTTCTTATATACCATATCTCCACGTGTTGTGATTACTTTTCTTGGTTGACAGGTATGCCAGAAAAGAGCTGAGTCTGGAATCTGAAAGAGACAGATGTATTTAGAGTAGCACATGAAGAAGAAGTAGAAAGGAGACATATTATGGACAGAAGAGACTTGTGGAGTAAGAAGGTGAGGTAAAGACAAATAGAAGCTGGATGGTGTAAAAAGTGATGCTGACATCTGAAAGTACATGAAGACAGAAGTGGGCTGATTGAATTGGTTTCCTGTTGAAACCAGTTACAGCAGCATGCAAATGAATTAATATACTGCTATTTTCTATATGCCTAAATGCAAACTTCAGGATTATATTCCTCATATAAAGTTCACTTGAATATAACTCAGAACAGTTGGACATTTTCACAGAAAATCCTTTTACAAAGACAGAAACTTGTACAGTTAGAGTAGTAAACAAGCATTAGAAATCAGAGATCAGTCAGGTTTCTTGCTGCCTTGAAACTAAAGACTACTAAACTCCAGTTTACATTGGTTTAAAATGAAGACCATGTTAAGAAAGACATGCAAAATATGTGATTCATTTTTCAAGGACATGTGTGAGCTCAATTTTCATGGAAGATCCAGTTACGAATACGTGGGAATGAAAACCTTGATGCCTGTAGATCCTGTGCTACAAGTTTCTAGCACAGACAGTATGATTCATCCTTGGGAATTTGCTGTAAATAAGGCCGCTTAGAGTAACAACTCAGATTTGTTGGAATTTTTTAAATTTAAAATCTTTTAAGACCTTATCTGCTCCTCTAAAAATGTCAACAATCTCCACTTCTTGTCAGTATTCATTTAAAACTGCACTGCTCTCTCCCATGAAACAGAGAAAACCTTCATGTAAAGATCATGTTGTACATGATTTCTTGATATCTTGGTGTCTCTGATGATTTCTAGGTGGCCTTGTTTGAAATTATTGGGTTAGACTAGATGACCACCAGAGGTCTGACATCAGCCATTCTATGACTTGGAGATACACTAACAGGGATGTAATATGTAATAGCAAGAAGAGATACCCTCTTTTTGTGTCAGTGTTTAGGCTCTGTTGTTGCAGGCATCCCCAAGAAGTGCTCTGATTTCAGTACCTGTCTGTGTAGGTGAAAGAGAGATCTCAGAAATAGTCCTTGGCCTAAACTGAAATCTTACCAATAGTGTGTCAGGAGCTAAAAATTGCTAGTTGGAAATGGCTTTCTTTTTCTTAATATAAAGTACCAGTAATTTTGATTTAGTAAGAAATAAAAGGATTCCTGAAAATATTTTTGATGAAATAATTCTTTAATATACATGTAAAACAGATGTCCTATAGAAGTATTTGTTTCTACTAAGTAGCTATTGCTGGGATGTTGTTATGCTTAACAAATAGCTGAAGATTAGCAATGAGGAAGAAGGTTACTCTTTCCTTTGTCTCTTAAAGGAAAAATGACAGAATACTAACATTTTACAAATTTTTCAGTCCTGCTTACAGAATTTGCTTGGCACTTAAGAAGCTCAAGATCTAATTTATTTTCTGTACTCCTTCACCTTTTAAGTTGGGAAACTCTCTGCTCATATAACCATCTTTGGAATTGTAAGTTATTTTTAAAACGTTACTTTCAGTAATTCAAAAGTAGCTACAAGACTTGTTAGAGTACAGTGAGATTGTAATTAAAATCCAAAAGTAAGAAAAAGAAAAGTCATTTTCATAAATTTGCATGAGGGCTAGCAGAATTACCTCAAATTCCATTTCAAACTCACCATGTCATATTTCAAGAGAACTCTTAACACCTGCCAAATCTTTCATGAAACCAGATTCTTTTGGCAGAGTAACTACACATTCTCTGCCCATTTTGCAAGTTAAATTATATATATTATAGTGTACACTAGCACCGTAAGTCTTACCTAACACCATGTTTCCTTTATGTTTAAAGTTTTTGTAGCAGGAGTGTTTCAATACACAAAGAAGCTTTCATTTTAAAATGCCTACCCAGACCAGCAGCCTACATAGTACATATGATTCATGGCACCATTGTATATAGCACAACAAATTCTGTACTGTAGATTCTTCCGAGTGCTACTGACAGTGAATAAAAGCCACCAATTTGTTGTGTATCTTGTGAGCTTGCCCATGTCCCTAGGTTTCCTGAATCACCTGCTGCATCCATGTCTGAAAGGGTTTCTGTTTGACTCCAGAAAGAGATCAGCCAGGCAAGATAGGAAGAGACATAGATCTTTTCCGCCTCAAAAACATGTAATAAACAAAAATTTTACCTTCAACAAATATCAGATCCTTGTTAATGTTAACAAAAGCCTAGACAAACCCATGATATTCTCCGCTCCTCTGATTTATAGGAAACCCTTTATCACCTGCCATCAAATATCAATACAGGTGTCAACATTATAAAGTGCAAAATATTCATTCACTTAATTTTCCTGTAAGGTCTTGCCGTGACTGCTGTTCTTGCTATTGCAGAAAGAGTAGCTATGATAGTATTGCTCTCTGTGACATATGACAGAATGTCAGGTAACTTCAACAGGCACTGACATTATAGGTAATTAAATGAATGGTGATCTATTCATGTAGTCTGAGGTTCTTTCGTAGTGTCAGCTCTCCCTCTGACATCAGTGGTAGAACAAACCTAACCTTAGAGAAAAAAAAGAGACTGTTCTCAGACTCAGTGTTATCATTAATTCTACCTCTCTCGGCAGAACAGCCTGCATCACTGTATAATCAGTTTATAGAGACACAGCAGCCTGTTTAATCACACCAAGTGTCAATGTTGGCGTTTGACTTGATCATGTAGATCTTCAAAGGATTGGAGATTGCTTTGTTCTGCAACAGGATTTCAGTGCACAGACAGCTCTATAAACATCCCCCAAAAGCTATACCATCTAAACAAATTGCTATGTGCTTTCAGGTGGTACAGCATGATCTCACAACACTTAAAACAGGATACCAAAAGTGAGGATTGTGAGGGAGAAAAACAGTCACCGACTTCAGGAAAAAATTCAAGACTTCAGTTTTAATAGCAACACATGCTCAGTAAACCTGAGGGAGCAGGAAAGATGATCTTTTCAAAAGGATGGATTGAGCCAACCCACGGGAATCTTATGTTGAGAGAGATAATTATTACTCATTCTGCTACTCTGAGCCAAATCTAAAGTTCTTACACATTTTTTAAGAAATGCCTTCCTCAAAGAATTTCAGTGAGAACTTCTCCAGGGAATGAAGGGTTAGGGTTAGGGTTAGGGATTTTTTTTTTTTTTTTTTTTTTTAGGTATGAAAGAGCATAGTATTATTGGGAGTCAAGAAGGTAATTCTAGTATGTGTACGTGTGCTAGATTATACTGACTTCCATCCATCATAATCTGTGGACTTTTTATGTTTGTAAAATTCTTATTTCCCTTGAAATTTTTCACTGTTTTCCTGGAACTATTTGTCTTTCAAAGTACTTAATAGAACTAATGTTTCAACAAGGCAAAGTGCTGCGTTGTGCACTTGAGCCACAACACTCCCATGTAAGGCTACAGATTTGGGGAAGAGTGGCTGGAAAGTTGCTCACTGGAAAAGGTCCTGGGGGTGTTGACTGATAATTGCTGAACATGAGCCAGTGTGCAGCCAGGCAGCTGAGAAGGCCAGTGGCATCCTGGCCTGTATCAGCACTAGTGTGGCCAACAGGGCCAGGGCAGTGACCATCCCCCTGTACTCAACACTGGTGAGGCCACACCTTGAATAGTGTGCTCAGTTCTGGGCCCCTCACTGCAAGAGAGACATTGAGGTGGTGGAGCAGGTCCAGAGAAGGGCTATGAAGGTGGGTGAAGGGCCTGGAACACAAGTCTTACCAGGAATGGTTGAGGGAAATGGGGTGTTTAGTCTGAAGAAGAGAAGGCTCAGAGGGGACATTATCACTCTCTACAACTGCCTGAAAGGAGATTTGTCGTGGGTTCAGCAGCAGCAGTCATTTTTCTCCTTCTGGGTAGCTGGTGCAGTACTGTGGTTTTGATTTTGGGCCTGGGAACAGCGCTGATAACACCAGTGTTTTCAGTTACTGCTTGGTAACGCTTTGGTCTGACCAAGGACTTTCTGAGTCTCATGCTCTGCCAGGGAGGAAGGCAAACCAGGAGGAAGCCAGGAGGAAGTAGAGAGAGGACACCTGACCCAAACTGACAAAATAGGTATTCCATGACACAGCACGTCATGGCCAGGATGTAAAAATGGATGGCAGAGACCCAGAAGGGTGTGAGGATATACTGCTTGATCGGGCTGGATATAAGTGGTCAGCTGTTGTGTAATTTTCCCTTGTATTTCCCTTGTCATTATTATTATTGGTGGTAGCAGCAGTGGTTTGTGTTATACCTTAGTTACTAAACTGTTCTTATCTCAACCCATGGGAGTTGCATTCTTTTGATTCTCCTGCCCATACCCCCAGGACTGGGGGAAAAAAGAGGGGGGAGTGAGTGGATGAACTAGGTGAGGGCCTTAAACCACGACAAGACTGTAGTGAGGTTGGTGTCAGTCTCTTCTCCCAAGTAAGAAACAATCGAGCAAGAGGAAATGGCACAGAATTAAGAAATTTTTGTCAGCTGAAGATATTATCCAAACTGGTGATGATATCTACTAAATTGAAGTCCTGATTTCCATGAGAAATAAATACATAAATGCGAAAATATAGTACGATTAGGTAAGAAGCAATGTTGTAAAAAAGACATCTTAAATATCTAATGGATGACAAGACAAAAATGCATGACAAATATTAAACTGTTGGAGAAACCACATCTTTTTTAAGGATTGTCACATATAAGACACGGACAGAAATGATGCATCTCTACTTAGTGCTGTTGAGACCTTGTATGACTACACTTTAAACAAATGTAGATGCAGGGAAATCTGTGGGAAAATAGCAGGACAAGAGTTTTTAGAGGAGTGACATTTAAGAAAAAGAGGAGAAATTTACATGATTTTACAAATGGGAAGATAAATGAGTAGGACGTGTGGTCTTCCACCATACAAGATGGTATGCTAAAAAGGACAGCAACCAAGTGCTTGCTGCCTGTGCTTGCAGAGCAGGGGAATGAAATACTGACTTGGTATGTAATAAGGGAAATTTGGGAATATATTGTAAAGATTCAAAGCTGTTAGTGGATCCAAGTACTGATTTAATTGGATTTTTTTAAAAATAAGTTTGATACGTGCTGGGCTTTCTTATTCTTTCAATTCAACATTTCTGTGATCATTGAAAACATGGCTTCCTTTTTATTGTAGACTACATGCTTCAGAAAGTTACTTCTCCTTACCATTTTTGTTATAATACTTTATGGTTTCTAACATGATTAGGTATGAAAGCTTATAGAATTTTCTCTCCACATGCCAATGCAGTTTATAAAATTCTTTGGGATATGGGGCAAAATAGAAAATATTAGCAAACTATTGCAACAAAAAATAAAATAAATTTCTGAAAGATGCAATTTTTTTGCACTTTTCCAGTTTTCAGAAAAATGATTGGTGTTATTCCTCTATTTACTGTTGACCCTGATAATACATACGATATTAAGCTATGTCTTTTCCTTCACCTCATATTATTTTACACAGGAGGGTCTCTACATCTGGGAACTCTACCTTACAATTTGGCTTATGAGTTTATAGCTTGATTCTTCCTACCAAGAACAAGCACGCAGATTACCTAAAACCACTTTGAAATCTACAACCAGTTGGTATAATTTATGGCTATTGGGTATACTTATAAATGTATCTTGTTATGAAACATGTCCTTTCACTGAAAAAAAAAAAAAAATGAATCGGTGACCGGTGTTGGGCATAGTATATGTGTAAGCAAAAACTCACACTGATTTTCAGTGGAACTGTGCTAGCTTTCACCAATGGGCAGTCCAGACTGCCCACTGCATCAATGGCAGATTGCTGAAAATAAAGGGTCTGCCAAAGGAAGGATGGCCACAGCCTTTCCTTGTTTCTTCCTTTCTTTTTTTTTTTTTTTTTTTTCCTGTAGAAATTCACACGCAGCCATTGTTCAAATCGATTTTCCTCTGTTCTGGGGTAGGAAATAAACCCTTCAGTAGCTGTGATCCCTCAGGTCAAGTGGCTGCCTCCTGGTGCTGTGAATCACAAGTGAAAACATAGTCTCCTAGATTTATGGGATGACCCTGCTGCTTATTAGGGGAAAAGGAGATGGGGGGGGGAATTTTTTTGGGAAAAACTGCCCATCTGTATGGAAGAACAGAGCTGTGAGAAGAAGGATAAGGCATTGGTTGTGTAGGGCACAGGTAAAAGGAATATGACGGATACTCCACTCTGTTCCATCATAGAATCATAGAATAGTTAGGGTTGGAAAGGACCTTAAGATGATCTAGTTCAACTTGAAGTCCTATGCAGAAGGTAGAAAGTGCTGTAGTGGAAAATCTGGGCACAGGAAAAATTTGAAGCTTATAGGATCGTGTCCACAAAAAGGTGAGGTAATGCCAAGGGCAGCCATGCCCTAGTCACAGTGCCTGCCATCAGTGTTATTTTAAAACAACAGTCAGGTTTGCACAACATAGAAAATACACAGTAGGTCATAGATCCATTTGCAATATTGCCAACACCAGTTCTTCCCAACTGCCACCTTTGCTGATGTAATATTTAAAACCACAACAGGGTCCACGTACTGTGAATCAGAATCAATATCAGTGTCTATTTGCTAGTCTGGTGGATTCTTCAGAATTTAACAATCTTAATGAGACCAATAGAGCAGAAGTCCTAGGATGATAAAAAATACATGCATATATGTAAAAATAGTACCCCATTCAGCCTGTGAATTAAAATGAGGATAAGGAGCTTGAGCAAATAAGGCTTCCTCAGTGACACCATTAAGCGCTCAAACACTTAATTGCACTGAGAGGTCAGGGAATTAAATTTATTCATTACATTCTTCCAAAGTGTTTTAGAACTACAAGACTGTAATGAGTAGAAGGAATATAAAAATACCTTGGAAAGTGTCCATGCATGTTTGAAGATTCCTCAGAGTCTGAAGGAAATTTTTTATGTATGAATGCTTAAGAGAAATCTCTGGTATTGAAGCATATGTGCAACAAGGTTATTCCCTTCACAGATCAGCTCACTGTTGCGAAACAGTCTGAGATACGAAATAGCTAGATTCATTTTCTGGAAGCAAAAATAAAGATTCCTCTTCCATTGAACAGACTTCTAACGTGAGAGATGAATCTTCTTTCTTGGCCTGGTCAGAAAAGCTGCTGCAAACACTGAATTTTTTTCAAGGTTTGCCAGCATGGTTTCTGCAGGTCTACAAAAAATATTTTTCCATCCAATTGGATAGAAATTGAAGGCTGCTAGAGGAAGATGAGGTAAAAAGGATCCATTTTGTGCCTGAGTCTGACATTAGTGATGACATTTGTCCAAGTAAGAACAACATGGTTAACAGAGTAGAGCCATGATCTCATTCAAGTTCATATTAATATAGACTTTACTTGATAAAGTATTACACACTTTGCTTTGTGATATATGAGTAACAATGTGATAATACTGGAACATTCGTCTTCTTGCTCAGACCTCTGTGTTCTGCATTCTGATTTCTGGACTTCATTAGCTGTGTCCTATGTTCATTGTAGCGTAATTATTCTCTAGAAAAAAAAATATTAACTCCAATATATTAATTTTAAAAATATTTACTGCCTTTTTATGGAAAATAACATTAAATATTTCCTCCCCAAGAAATACTGCAGTTGCTAGGACCACCTCCATACAGTAAACTTTCATCCCTTCCCCCAGACACTCTAAAGATTTCTAATACAAGTACCTGCTTTTAACACTTTAGAGAGAATATTCTTTTTTAGAGATAATATTGTACTAATAGGAGTCTGTAGAGCCCTCCACCCTTCCTCTGCTTTTGATCTTGGGTTACTCATCCTGACTTCTTATATTCTACAAAAGATCCTAAAGAATTACAGGTCCATTTGAAGTAACAGATGCTATGTGTTAGGCTTTTGATGTAAATTATAGATATAATACTGATGCTATTTTTACTTTACAGCTCCTAGGAGTGATTCTGAAATCATGCTCTAGCCATATCCTTGTTCTCTGTAAGGACAAGGCACAGATTTGCAGCACCTTCCCTTCCACAAATCCTATTTGGTACATAAAAGAAACCAGCCCATGTGCTCTTAAGTGCCGTTAAATACTCCAGACAGCTGCTGGCCTGGATTATTAAGAACTAGAATGCTTAGCAGTAAGAACAATGCTGTACACATCAAAAAGAAAGCCTACACCTAAATAAGATAAATAAACAATTAGCTGTTGCTTTCTACAGTACTAATCTCTGTTCCGAAAGTTTAGCAATCTCTTCACTTGGTTAACTGATTGTAGTATGTGAGGATGCACAAGAATTGGGTAGGAATTGAAGAATGACGAATTGCAACTTCAGGACATGAGAAGATCCCAAACTAATAAAACACACTGAATAGCTATTTCTATGTTACTTAGACTCTGAAAACACATTTGTTCCATCAAGAACCACTATCTGACAGTTATTTCAGAATAACAAGAAAGCAAGTTGGACCATTGCTAATATTTGCCAGTTTGTTACAGCACCTCTGGAGATAATTTTACCTTAATGCCAGCTGAAGAATGTGACTTGGCATTGTTGAGGAATTTCAGAAGAGTTACACTCAGCTTATGAAGAGAAAACTGCATTAAAGAAAGTTTGGAGAATTGCTTTGGCAGTTTTCTAATGTAATGACAGAAGTTGAATTATGCAGGAAGGTTGAGAATAGCATTTTGGTTCCTAATGAACAGATAGTAGTTATGAGTGTGAATTTTACCTTCTTTTATAAGTTACTGTTCCATTGATGCAGTGTTTCTCAGTGTTACTGGCTTATCTGGAAGTTAAATGCCGTGTGACAGAGACTTTTAGACTCTGTAGTCCAGAGTCTTGAAAGGGAGAAGCAGTTCTTAATGAAAGTGGGCTGCAGCAACCACACAAGCATTTACAATTCCTCTAGGGATGTTAATTTGCCTCTTGACTCATAGAGAGTAAGTCTTTTTTTTTTTTTTTCACATTTTTTCCAATCATGAATATATAGAAGCAGGCCTCCGTAGTGCCCTCTGAGCAAAGTGGAGTGAAGACAAACCAGAGTGCATAAAACAGAAAAGCATAGGAGGGACAAGAGATCCTTTGAGCACAGATTGACAAAGCAAAAGACTGGTAGGAGATAAAAGGAAATGATTCAAGCATTGCAGAGCTAAGATGTATTACGGATACTAGGCAGATATTTGCAGCATGTGTTGCACTGCCATATTCTGGGTGATCATCCGTTTACTCTGTTGTCACAGCTACAAGGTTTTTCTTTCCTGCCTGACAGCTGCTGATGCCCATTTTGGCAATAATACTTCTGCTTCGCTTGCTCAGACTTGTTTTTTTAGAGAAATTTGGTTTTCTACCATAATACTACAATGTAAAAATGCCTGTCATTGACTACTGTCCTCCTTGGACAATCTTCCTTTTCCTTACAAATATGGGACATAGAGAGATTACCAGAAGAGGTAAGGAGTAAGAGTCCCTGTAAAGAATCTGAACTGAAAGAATTCTCTTAGTCCTAAGAGATTCCTTAAATGCTCTCTACTGGGCATCAATATACTATGTAACCTTATGAGTAGATAGCTATTTTCCTATGAAATCCTCTGGTATCATAAAGAATATCAGTTTTCCTAGAAAATGTTCATTATAAATGTCTAGAATAGCATCCAAATTTCAAAACTAAAAAAATTGCAATTGGAAGATCTGAATTTTGAAATTTTCTTTAAATCATGCAAAATAGAAAATGTAGACACTTTATCTACATATCCCGTGATCTAAAAATTCAGAATAATTCAGTTTCTACATGTACAGAAGTATATAGTGACAAAACCTAAATGTAGTTGCAAACTTCCAAATAATTCTTAATTTGCAGAATGAAGAAACCTGCACACTCTATACAGCATGCACTATTAACTGAAAACACAAGAAAATGAAAATTGTGAAGATAAAAATGAAATAGGCAACAAATAACCTCAACTTGGCACTGAAATTTTTGCTACTTTCTTGAAAGTTTAATAAAAGTAATAAACATAATGCAGAAAATTTTATCAACATCAAAAGAGTTCTTTTTCTTTCTGCCCTTTTAGAAGTCATTGTAGTTGCAAAAGAAGTAGCACAAACTTGAAAATGGATTTGCTGCACTGAAACCTGTTACAACTGCTTTGCAAAAGATTGCTACAGTGAATTTTGCTGTAAAAATGGCAGCTTCACATCATTCTACAGAAGGAAAAGGCATAAGGGACCTTTTTGCTAATTTGTCTTTTGACATTTAGATATATTGCAGTTATGACAAATGTAATTGCATTGTTCTCTGCAGAACTCTTTCGATCATGCCTGAAATTATATATCAGTGATGAAGATATGAAAAACTGTTAAAATGTAATTCATGCAACACTTGCAATGCTGAACGTGCTGCATACCAATATTTCCTCTGTAACTGGTATTTACGGATTCCTGTTGATAACAATGCTAAACTGTGAGGATGGGTTATTTTCATCCTATTCTCCTTACTTACCTCAGTCAACATCAGGAGAAGACTTAGTCTGTATTATTTTCTACTAGGGTCTTTGTCATGAAAATGAAGCTCAGGATATTAATTTCCATCAGAAGAGATTGACAAAGTTAGAAGCAGGAACTGAATGCCGCAGACCATTTTCAGAAGTATAAAGGAAACATTGCTGATATTATGAATGGAAGTAGCAGAAGTGTAGGTTGCAAAATAGAGGTTAGAATTTTTTTAAGAAAAAGTATATGTTAAAAATGTTCATAGCTAAAATAGTATGTCAGTTCCATGCATAATTTTCACAAGCTCCAAAACTATTTAGGAATACTAATTCCATTATTTGCAATAGCACTTCAGCTCCAAAGGCAAAGAAACACTTTTAAATATTTGGCTCACAGTCTTATTTCATACTATGGAATAATGACTTTTCAATCATGAAAATTTCCACCCCTAACAATGTGGAAGGGGTTCACATCTGACAGTTTCAGTCATCAGAATTCCCAGAATTATTCACACAATGCAAAGGATTTATGGCACCATGTTAATGGTGCTGCTCTGTGCTGTAAGTGCCATAGGAATTTTTGGTATCTTGTGCATATGACAGGGGCATTAATAAAGTTTGTGTACAAGAAATGGTAGTGCAGCATGATTTTTTCATTTTTAAAACCACAAGAATAGCGTACAAACAACACAGGTTTATTGTTGCAAGAAAGTTCTGTAATTTGTCAAAAGTCAGCAAAGTGTGGAATATTTCTAAAAATAACCCAGAATAACGCAGAGTTCTGTTTTTAGTACTGAATGTTAAGAGCATGATCTTATCTCGCAAAGTTACTACCTGGTAATTTGTGGGAACTTAAACTGCCTGCTTTTTACTCCTTCCCTCTTCATCATTCCTTTGCATGATTCCTTTATCATGCCTGTGCATCATGATGCTGCATACAGAGTTCTACTAAAGTAGCCACTTGACTGCTTCTAGGAAAATTCACGTCTGCTTTGGACTGCTCCCCTCAGACTTCCTGTAGCTCTATTTTTTGAATCCTTCCTCCCCCTTCCATTTTTTCCAAGCAGTCAGCCTGATAAATATGAGCAGTAGTCCTATCAATGATCACAATACAGACGCTATTGAAAAGGATTTTTTTCCCCTTCTCTGATCTCTAGGGAACCCTCCAGAGTTCACTCCTTTCTCATTCTTTGGGAAGGGAGTAGGCTCTTTGAAATTTCCTTTGAAATAAAGAAGATGTATCCAATCCAAGGAGCAAGTTGTGAAGAAATGGAGCAAAACTCAGGAATTCGTATTTCAAGTCTACACACCTAATGTATTAGGAATGGTTGTAGTAATATGACTTCACTTACAAAAAAGTATTTTGAAATCCACTGAAAAAGTACCTAATGTCACTCTAAAAGGCTTGACAATACTTGAGGGAATAAGAGCCTATTTTTTCTTTTGTACTATTTTAGCAGTGTAATTTAACCAGTTTTGCTCTCTCACTGAACACCCTACTTTTTTTTATCTTCTTTTAATCATGTAGAATTGGAAGGGACTTTTGTTGGATTTAGGCCCTAGCATTGTATTAACATGGCAGTATAGAGAAATCCACGTTTCCTGAGATAATAATTGCTCATAGGAGAGAGAGAAATAAAAAACCTTGGAGTCAGGACACAGATACATTAAGCAAACACTTCCCCTTCTCTAATGCTGGAAGAAAAAGAAATTTTCCAGAGATCTGTCAAATAATTGCAAGTTAGTCCCTAGTTTAGAAGTTGTCGACCTAACCCAGGAAACCCTACTGTGCCTTCTGTAACCTGTATTTTACTGTTCAAAGTCAGCTTTGATTTCATAATGCTGGCAAGGTCTGCTAGCACAGTAATTGAAGCTTTTGTATTGTAAGGCTTACAAGTAATATTCCTAGGATTTCTAGGGAAAAACTCTTCTTATTAAGATGCACTTTGTCTTGTTAAAGAATATGTGCATTTTTTTGGCAAATATTTCAGCTGAGCTGGATGCTATTATAAATAGAGAATTCTTTAAAAGCATCTAATGCTTCAATTTGCTTCTTCCCTTTTGCCTATCACTCCTTCTCCCCAGCTCTTCCAAATACTTCCTATTTGTATGAAGAAAAAGTCTGTTTATTCTGGTTGGCTTATTAGCAAGATATGTTCCACAAGCAGAGTAAAAAGTGAGCTTTTGCCACCAGTTGGCAGACTTTACTCCTATTCAAATGGGAAACCACTGCATGTGCTTTTTTTGCAGCTTCTCTCCTGCTACTGCCTTTATTTCTTTGATAAAACCAAGGGACAAACAAATTCCTTCCCCAGCTCTCTGAAGCTATTCTTCATAATATTATCTTTTTACAACTAAAACTTGTTCACCTTTATACCCATCCCATGATTGTTTCTAGCACAGCTCAACCTCTCATCATGGCAGAGCCTTCCTGTTCCCATTTTCCTTCTTTAACAATTGAGTTTAGGAAAAGTGCTTCTCATTTAATCTTTGCATTACAGCTCTGCATATGTAGCCAATTAAGATCAAGCAGCCAAGATAATTGAGCTAACCCTTCTGTTTGGGGAAAAGGGAGTTGCATGAGGAAGAACACTGGGAGGCCAGAAAGAAAAGCTTACAGATTTGATGCAATTTAGACTTATGGTGTTGTAGTGTGGATGTTAGACACAGGCAACTTCCGTCTTTGGTGATCAGCAGAGTAGACCTCGCTATTAAGATTTTCTGTCTGTTTATAACAGGTGTCAGAGTTGCATTGGTATTTCTCATTTATTCCTACTTTTGGACAATATACTATTTCACAACATTTTGCTTTGTATTGATAAGCAAAATTTAATTAATCTTTTTCTTCTCCAGATGTGGTTAGGAAGTCATATAGGACCAAAGAATATTCTTTTTATAGTGACTAGCTACACAGCCAGGAAAGTCATCATGCATCCTGAGGCTAGTTTGTATGGATATCAAGCAGTAATTCAGGATATACTGTGAAGTAAAAGAAGTTTCATGAGGCAGAGAACAAGTCTATCTGGTTATTAATTTATATTACAAATCCACACAGATTATAAACATGAAGAAAAAAATAATATTTTCAGGAGTATTTCAGTGTCGAATTTTCAGTGGGTGCAAATGGGTGGGATAGTGGTGAAAACATTTTGTGTTTAATTAGCAGGGGTCATGACATTTGTATTTATTGAGATAGGCAAATAACAAAGTTGGATATCTTCATAAGCTTGTCTTTCAGAGAATGACAAACACAAGGACACACAAATACAGGAATACTCTATTTTCACAGAATTTAAAGAATTTTCAAATTTACACCCTTAATATTTTCTGTGAAAATGACTGCATGCACAGTCAGCAGCATTCTTGCTCACCTTAGGCTCTTTCTGAAGGACTGAGTTTTGTACCAGGTTATAGATGAATGTCCTGACTGACAGTGGAGAAAATTCTGGTGTGTCACTTGACAAAAACATACCAAGGTCCACTTTTTGCAAATTGCAGATATCCAGGTGAGAGTATTAACACTGACAATAATAACAATAATAAGGGACCCTTTTTTATTTGAAGCTGATAAGCAGCTGCTACAGTTCAATGCTACACTCACCAGCAGGTGGGTGACAGCAAATAAACTACAGCTGTGTTTGATGTGGCTCTTATTTTATTTTGAATTATTTATAAATAGCATGAGCAGCAATTTAGGCATTACCAAATGATGTGCCCTTTAAATGATTAGTTCATTTTTTTTTTTTTTTAACTCTTGAATACATTCTAACTGCGGAGATAGGAGCTAGATGGAAGATAATGTGAGACTGGTTCAGAAAACAATTTTTTTCAGACCTATGACTCTTGTTTCACTTCAGCAATAATGAAGTTTTCAGTGAGCTTTTACAAAGAAGATTTAGCTAGTGCTTTAATAATATGCTGCAAAGCACATTATGACAAAAATATTCTTTGAGAAGTACCATCTGTATATGTCACAATGTTTACAGAAAAGTAACCTAAAAATTTAGTGAGCTGAAGTAGGATTTATTGTTTGTCATGGGTTCAGCAGTAGCAGTCGTTTTTCTCCTTCTTGGTAGCTGGTGCAGTGCTGTGTTTTTGATTTTGGGCCTGGGAACAGCGCTGATAACATCAGTGTTTTCAGTTACTGCTTGGTAGTGTTTTGGTCTGACCAAGGACTTTCTGAGTCTCATGCTCTGCCAGGGAAGAGGAGAGGCTGGGGGGAAGCAGAGACAGGACACTTGACCCAAACTGATGAAAGACGTATTCCATACCACAGCATGTCATGCCCAGGATGTAGAAACGGAAAGCAGAGACCCAGAAGAGGGGTGGGGGATATGCACTGAGTGGTCGGCTTGGTATCTGGTGGTGAACAGTTGTATTCTCTTTCCTTGTATTTCTCTTGTCATTATTATTATTGGTGGTAATAGTAGTGATTTATGTTATACCTTAGTTACTAAACTGTTCTTATCTCAACCTGTGGGAGTTGCATTCTTTCGATTCTCCTTCCCCAACCCCCTGGGACTAGAGGAAGAAAGAGGGGGCAGTGAGTGATGAACTGCTGAGGGTCTTAAACCACAGCATTGTTCTAGTTCAATCTTGTCTCATGTAGAGCCTACTGGTATCCTGTTACACCATCCCCAAACAACAACAAATGCTAGTACCACATCAGTCTCCCATTTGATGTCCCATTCAGGCATGCATCACTGACATGTCATTTGCGCTTTTTGATGATCTTGTTACCACACCTGGAATATGCGCAGCTGTGGTGTGCTCAGCCTGGAACTGATAATTTTGCTTAGACAATCATTCATCTGTTGCTTCTCATTTGCTCCTCTAGCCAACTCTTCATTGTAGATACTAGATGGATATCTATTCTGTGGGGTTTTTCTCTTTTTCTTTATTTGCTTTTTTTTCTCCTGTTCCATTTTTCATGCTCAGAAGAGATTCTCTGTAAATATCTTCACAGATTTGCATTTGCAATACATTCTCTTAAAATCCGCATTTCTAACATTTGACAAAGGTGATTGTCTGTCATACTTCCCAAGCATGCCTTGTGCTTATTGTGTCCACCCCTGCTTGTCCGAGAGCATCTGTTGTCCCATCTCCTAGATTATAAGCATTTTCACAAAATGCTGCAGAACTTATTTTAACTGTTTGTCCATCACTGCCAAGTGTCCTAGATGTTGGATGGGAAGAAAAGAACTTTCTATCCCAGCAATGGGATGAGTCTGATGCAATACCTTTTAAAAATTAATACTTGAAATGTGAAAGAGCGTTGAGGAGCTAAACTCATACCCTTCTTCTGCCCAGCATTCTCTGTTCTTCCACAAAGGGATAAAAGGGAGCTATATATACTGAGAAGTGCCCTTAGCAAGAAAACATCAAAACCAGATTTACTGAACTAGTCCTTTCTTTCTACTGCACAGACTGCCACATCAGCTGTGGAACCAGTCCAACAGAGCAGAAGACTCTTCTGCTCTGAAGGCAGCACAACACCTCAGGAACTGAAATTTACAACATACAAAACAGGGACATGCACTTAGTGGTTTGGTTATGTGCATACTCAGATTTTACTTCTGTCAGTTCTGCTCCATAATGCAGTAGAAGCTTGGAACAGGGAAGGGATGGGAGAGACCCTTTGTATTTGGTTTTGGCTTTGTCAGCTACGGAAAAGAAGAAGGAGAGAAAAGGGAAGAAATCTGCTTGCTCTCTCCTCAGCTCTTGATTCACATGCCTCTGCATGTTACTTTTGAGATAGAAATGAACACACTCACAGCATCGTTACTCTCTTACCTTTGCTGGAGGATGTTGCAAAGTAGATTGCTAATTCAGCAATGCTGTAGTACAGTGTGCAATGCATAGTCCATGTAAATAGGTGAAGTGTAGCTTGCAACTTCCCAGGCAGCTGGGAGCATGGATGGACCTTGTTTCTGCCAGAGAAGGGGGCTTCTGGGTAAGGGGAAGTTACTGAACACCCTTGGACACAACAGGTTTAATGCCAAATGATATAGGAGTAAACAAACTCCATGCCATCACAATGGGTTCCTATTAGAAATATCTTGCTTCAATACATACTGAGCACAGCGCTAACTCTTAACCCTGTCTCTGTATTTCCATCACTTTTTCTTAATAATTTTTAATTTACTTTGCTTGAAGGCAGTGTTTCCCCAGCACAAGCTTTATATAGATCAGTCTTTTTGCAGCCTTTCAGGTTCAATGTACAGCTTTGCATTCCACAGTAATGTAGGATAGAAAGCATGAGAACGTGGTCAAGGTTATTTCTAGTGCATGAGATCTTCAACAGTGTTGTGATAAGCTTTGCAATCACTGGATCATTACACTAATTCTTTGTGCATATATGCATATAATCAGCAGCCTATAATAGTATACATTATATTAGTCCTGTGTCTGATGTGATGAATCTCAGTCCATCAAGACGATGCATGAGCAATGGTTAGAAATGAATGTAGGAGTGTGCTTAAGGCAGAAGCAGAGGTTCTAATTATTTCACATATTTCACATATTTGCTAAACTGAGCTGACACGCTGCTATTGATTATGATTGTCTTCTGTCACTGGCAGGTGACTGTTCTGTGATTTCTGTGTCTAATGAAAATTTGTATTAAATAGAAAATTAATTTTTTTACTATCCTCTATTCACCTAGATAATGCTTGAAAAGTGGCTATGCCACTACTTTTATTTCTTAATACACAGAATCATAGAAACATAGAATGGTTTGGTTTGGAATGTACTTAAAAAACATTTAGTTCCAACTCCCCTGCCCTAGGCATGGACCCCTGCCACTAGATCAGGTTGCTTAAGGCCCTGTCCAACCTGGCCTTGAAGCCAACACTGTGCATCATATACCATACACCATACCAACACCATACATATTGAAGCTATTCTCTGTGCTCAATAGTACTTCATTGAGAAAATTTAAATGGGTACACTTATTTCTTCAGGCAGCTCATAGTATTGATACATGGAAGAAATATCTGATTTCTTTAGTACAAGTTTAGGTATTTAATGGAAAATAAAAGGAATAATATTGGTTTATCTATCTTCATATTGCTTCAAACAATTAGGAAGTTAATTGAAGTTATATCCCTTTTTGAAAGCTGTGTGATACAACAAATACCTAAGAACCAAGTATTGAAACTCAGTGATACCTGCCCAATGCAATCCACCTATGGTATTATTACTAAAAGTAAGTTTGAAAGATCCTTCAACACTGATATTAAAGTCAAACAAAAGGAGGCCTTTTAGGTGTCATAAGGATGGTTAAATGTGTATATTTTAACTCCAGTGTTGTAGGTGAAAGCTGAGGATTTCATCACAGCTCCTCCTTCTTTCTTGCCTCAGGAAGTGACTGAAGCCTTGTGAGACAAAAGGAGAGGATACCTTGGGGCAAACCTGAGGGGGTGGAAAACCATGGTACTCATTTCCCTGTCAGAGTGAATGTAGCAGAGAGGAACAGACTCTCTTTCATTCATTTGATCCAGAACTACATGCTAATTCTTGAACTGTGTATTCTGTGAGGCAATGTGGGCCTCTCCCAATGCAGTGTGAATAGAAAACAGAAAGGGAAGATGAATGGAAAAATCTCTCTTCCTGATGAGTTTCCAATTATCCAGTCATCGCAAGAAATGCACTAAAAGGAGCTGTGCAGTACCTTGAACTCTTTCATATGGAGATACTCAAAAGTCTATGGCTACTAGCCTGGTCACTGGACAGAAATATAAAAGGTAATGAGCTGTTTAGATTATGCCAGAAAACGGATGAGAAATAACTGTAAAAGCCAAGCTTCTGCTGTGAAAGAGTGCAAACAGTTTTAAAAAGATACAGTTGCAATTGTGTAATATGTAATTTTTGAGCATATCTTGTTGTAGAGGGAACCACTGATATTTGAGGCCAATGATAACCATGCTATGTTTATTACTGCATGGAATAGAAGCTAGGGGAACAGACAGCTAAACTTCAGCAAAAAGAGTAATGTTGATTCACTAATGAGACACTATTCCTAAAGATAAAGCATAATAAAGCATAATCTCTTTTTTTTTTTTTTTGCAACAAGTTTACAAGTTTCATAGCTGGAACCTTTAGTATCATTATAATGTAACCATTTACCTATAAATAGCATCATGAAAACGGTATCGTATATAAAATGTTTAGAATACTTGTGTTTTTTAAACTTTTGAAATAATTTACAATTGAGTTGCAAGAATATTACAAACATTCTATTAATATATTCCAAACTGTATTTAAAAAGTACTTAATTCTCTTCCAAGTCTCTTCTATATTATATAGTCAAAAGATAGAGAAAAACTGAGGAAAAATGACAGGATAGCAGTAGTAAAAAATACAATTTATTCTTATTATGAAAATCTGCCCTGGGTTGCAATTTCTATATGTAGTGGTATTTGTGCAGTCCCCAGTTTGTCTTCAGATGGCTTAAGCCTTTGACAGGTTGCTAATGTACAACGTGATACTCACTTTTGGTCTGATTGAACAATCTGCACCTCCAATGTATGGAATTCCTGTATATATTTTATTGACCTAACAGAAAATACTTAGGTCTTTCAAGTCTTCTCACTCTTTCTTTGCTTGATAGCCTCTCAAAAAACCTTAATGGGTCTCACATCCTCATCAGCTTTTTGTGAATAACCTTAGATGCGCAGGAAAAACAGAGAGTGCCCTAGCTAGGTGATTTGTCAAAAACGGAAAACCCAGCCAAGGCATATTAAAAAGTCGAATTATAATGGTCCAGCTTTTTAGATTGTCAGTCCTTGAAATTTTAATGCTACTCACCTCCCACACTGTTAATTACTTTTCTTGATAAACAACAAAGCATGCTGGCAGAGAATTACTCTCCCTTTGCATTTCTATCCTACAGGCAATAGAAAAATACTTAGAAATAAACTGCTAGAGCATAAGTGCCATTTCTCAGAATTTCATGGGCTGTAGTTTTTGATGCTAACACAGTTAATGCACAATATGCTTTTTTACATAAATGCTAAATGTACATGAAATCACTACAGAAAATATAAATACCTCAGATGCTCAGCAATAGATTATGCCTCACACCTGGCCATTTTACAGTAAAGATCTCCTTATCTTTTTCCCCCTTTTGAAAGCACAACTGTCTGGGAAACACCAAGCTGAGTAGTGTGGTTGATATGTTTGAGGGAAGTTTACTAATGACTAAAGGAAATCACCTTGAGACCCTATAAATAGTGGTCCTAAGGGAGGCCCTGCAAGCTCTACTGGACCATAAAGGCTGCAGAGACTATCTTCCTCTAAGTGGGATGTCCTTCAGAGTTTGTAAACTCTTAAGTTCGTGATAACTGGAAGGCTGTCGCTAAAAGGCAGAAGCTGGATGACTTCTCCCCACTCCTCAGGACTCAACCCTTGCTGGTTGAGAAATGCCAAGGTATAAGATGTGAGCATTTTACTGATCTTAAGGGAATTTTTTAGCAACTATACCTTTATATGTCATTATGTATGCATGCATGTGTATATGTTTATAAATTTCTGTGGCAAGTGTCATAAATTCTATTAACTTCCTTTATAAGACTCGCCTTAAAACCAAGTAAAAATTCCCTCTGTGGCGAATTAGTACACATAGAATCCTTTAGATATATATTGCTGACTAAGTCTGAGACTAAGACTCAACCCCATCTAGGATCCTTTGGGAGTTTAGAAAGCAAGGGGGCCTATTCTAGACCTTGTGGCTCTCTGGGAGACTGTAACTTATCCTTTGCTGGTTTGGTCTCCGCATCAATAATTTTTTGGCTTGGTTTTACCTTTTTATTCTATGATTCATCCATTTAAGAAGTGATAGAGTTAACCTTGCCATCAAATTTTATTAAGTTGTGCCTATCTAAATTATTAAAACTGATAATAGCTTTGATAGTGTTTCTTTGAGTGACCTTAAACCACTCATTTTCATAACACACACAGACAGATCTGCTTACTTTCCAAGTACAGTACATGATTCCTGAAGTGTTTAAATTCTAAAATAGTACACATTCTAGTATCAAGTGTTTTTCTATCTGTACCTTCTTGTGAAATGCAAACAAAAGGGATGCTTATCACTAGTTTGAAAACAAAACTGTAAATCCCTAAACAAGTTGTGAGACAGAAAGCAATAAAGTCTTCAGGATAACCTGAGAAGGATGAAAAATAAAACCCATTCATTTCTCCAATCAATCCATCCTCATGACAACCTATTACATGAATGGGAAGTGACCTGAATATAAACTGTTCGCTTTGCAACTTTTTAATTGTAATTTCATGAGTTTATTCATATGTTGTAATAAATGTACTACAGCAGGCTATCTCCAGGAGATGATTATTTCAAGTGTAATATGCTGTACTTTTAACTGTAGCTGTAATTTAACTTCTGTGTTTGATCTGACTTATAGATTCTCTTGAATCCTAACTAAACTACTCTTGTTATATTACTTTATTCTTTTTTCTTGGCTTTCCCTTTTTTATTTTTTAAACCAAATCTTTCACCTCTGAAAGTTATTTTGAAGAAGAAAGCAGGAATACAGGTCTGGGTGTTCCTGCTCCAGTAGTGCATTGAAAGGTCAATTTGGACATTAAGCTCTAGCTTTTACCCCCAGGCAAGCCTACCAAACAGTGCGTCTTGTTATGCCAAGAACTCTCAGCTTCAGTACTTTATTAGAAATCCATATATCAGCAGACATACTGAATTTCATATTTCCTTACTTAAAGAAAATCTGTTTGTTTCTGTTAGATGTATGTATTTTGCAATGAATAGTTTCTTTAAAATTTTCTCAAAATATGTAAGCGTCCACATTTTAAAGAAAAAAGAAAAAAGATTTTTTTTTCTACTGGCATTTAGTCCAAAATTAAATTACCTAACTGACTGATTATAGTTTAATATCAACTTGTATCTGTAGATGAATATCTTGGATTCATGTTAATTCAAACACGTACTATTTAGAATACAATAAAGACATAATTCTTCTTTCACAGTTCCCACCTTGATTTGAGCTTGAATATTTTTCTAAATGAATGTGGTTTACTGCAGAATTAATTTAATCTTTTCTCTTGTATCATCAATTAGATGAATTACATGGTACCTACTTAAGCTCTTAACTGCTTCTGGAGTAAAATTCAGGTGACAGTAATGAATCTATACAGTATAAAGGAGCTGAACAGACAGCAAGCCGATGAAGCATCCAAAGAAAGATTAACTTCAGGTTCAGACTGCAAACTAAAAGGAAAAAGTGCTGCTGCAAGCACTAAAAATAAGCACACTGAACAATTTTACAAATGCATTTAAATATTTTACTTAAAATGGGATATTTTTTTTTTTTAAAAAAATGTCCTTTTTTTGTGCTTCACTGCAACTAAAAGAGCATCTGTCACTTGTAAACAATGACACTTATTGATAACTAAGTGATGCAGTAGACAGCATACAAAGATATATTAGGTTGTGGCCTGAGGAAATTCTCTGTTCTGGAAGCAGCAACAGCATTTATGAAGGGAATCATAGGAGAAAATTTCTTCATAATTTAAGACTGATGATATTCAGCTCACCCATTAGAGTCTGAACATACGCATTCATACTAAAGCTCTTTTCCTTTCAAACTACGGACAGTAGTCATTCCTTTGGCACTCTAAATGGAAGGGTCAACTCATCAAGTTACTGTGACTGATGTCATGCAGTGCTAAGAACAAAATGTTAGACTACACTGGCAAAACAGTGAACTTTTCCTTCTGTTTTTAGCAGCAGCTGGGGCAGGCCGGGTTCTAGGTAGAACGTGATTTCCATCTTAGATAAGTTACATCTCTTAGCCACTGTCTTATAAACTGCCCATAAAAGTACATTGACACAAGGGTGACTGGGAAATTAATATACTGGTAATAAAAATGCCAAACCATGATGGGCTACTTTGGATGTAGTCTTTGCAACTCTATTACATTCTCAGACTGCTAAAACATAGCCTATATGATGTTACATACCTGGGAACATGGCCAGGACTCAATCATTCTATGATCAAGTAGATTTCTACAATCAATGGGGAAGTGTGTAATTAGGAGTGTTTTAGTTTGGTTCAGTACTATTCTGAAGTTAATAAAATGACTGCCCATATCTACCATTATATGATTTGCACTGTGGAGTGGTTTCAGAGGGCTTAAATTACATTTATTTAAATGAAACTGAACAGAAAAAGGTTGCTGTGGCAGAACACCAAAGTAGTGCTAACTGCAAATGGGAGATTGGCCCATAGCATCAGACTTGCGCTACACTAAAATAAAGCATGTAGAGTTCTCATTTGCATTTGATCCTCCATGCCAGCTTTTTTATTCTACTTTTACTGGATGATAGCATGTGTTAAGGTCAATACAGCTGTAGAGTAAAATGAGGCCAGAACACTGCTAAGGAGGCATACAAAATGCACTTATTCCTTTCACTAGTTTGTGCACAAAATAGAGAACAAGAATAAAAGTAAAGTCTAGTCTCCCTTTATTCTCCAGTTTAAAAAGAAGAAATTCATAAGGAAGCACAAAAATTTGGATTATAGTTAGCTGCTGACATGGAGAACAAAGCAAAATAGACAATAATTCTGAATGCAATCTTTTTTTCAAAGACCAAAAAAGCTAATGGTGCAAAAAGTAAACATTTTAAGGACTGTCTTCTTACAAAGAGATGTGTAGAGTAGATAGAATGTAATTATGTGCATTTGTTATATTTTTGTTCAAGGAACAGTATAAAGCACAGTAATTTGTATCTGATTTTTAAAGAACATACTGTAGATTTGGGCATGAATCAGGGAGCATGCCTTGGCTGAACCCTTTAGATCTTACTCATTTGTTTGCTTTGATTTTTCCAGCATTCTGTTTTTCTATTGTATAGAGAAAACAATATGGGAGACATCAGGCGCTACTAATTAACAGAAAATCTCAAATTTATAATAATAATTGCGAGATCTACTACTAACCTTATAAATGAGCAAGTGAAATTTAAAAAGTTAGGATAGTATATCACAAAATTCACCAATAATTTATCTGCTACTTTAGTTTTATTTATTTATGCTATTCATAGAGCATTGGTAAAATACAGAGAACTGTTGTTAATGCAAATGCATCTGATTTATGCTTCCAAAACCCCTGTTCTGAACTCTGGAGAAGTTTGGAGCCAAATTAGGGCCTTGAACAAATAACTCAGAACTATCTATACTGCAGGGTAAAACAAACAAACAAACAAACAAAAAAAAACCCAAAACCATAAAACCCAAACCCACACATATTTTAATTAATTTAAAATTATTTATCTATTTATAGAAATATTTACAAAATTTTTTATTTATTTACAAGTTTACATGGCTGATTGATATGAAGAGGTAACATAAAGGCATCAGCTGAAGCTACCTAATTTGAATTATTAAAACAAGCATTCATCTCTCACATCAATTTGCTACCTCTTCTCCAAATTGTGATCTTCATGTGTGTGTGCATGCTTGTGTGAAAGATACATTTTTTCTTTTTTTTTTTTATCACATCATCTCACTACATCCTTTAACAAGTAGAAAGGTTAAATGAATAGATCTTAACGAAAGAAATTTTCCCCTCAAATCACAAGAACAGTGTTATTTTTCTCATCCTGTTCCTTGGGATAACACTGAATAATAAATTCATATTCAGATAATCTGTGTGTCCATGACAGACAAAGAGAAACGTAGCACATTCTCTAGCACTGAGCAGTCATAGGCAAGGGCTGTTAGCAGTTGTGCTTCTGAATTACCCAGACTTCTCCCTGCTTAAGGAAGTGTAGGTTAAAATCTGCATCCAAAACTTTGCCTTCAACACCAAAGTAAGAATGTAACCTCAGGAGAAGGAAGGGAAGCTGCACCTTGGCTTTTGAAGTGACTGGGAGTTGATCTTGGTAATATGGTGTTTTCAGTTCAGGGGAGGAAAACGGAAGGAGAGACATTAAAAAAAAATATTTCTATGAAAAACTTCTAGCTGTCTTTTTCAAATGCCATAACTTCTTCAGCTTCACAACTGTGTTGCTGGCATCTGTCATGGGTTCAGCAGCAGCAGTTGTTTTTCCCCTTTAAGTAGTAGCTGATGCAGCACTATGTTTTGGATTTTCAGCTTGGGAACAGTGCTGATAACACCAGGGTTTATAGTTATGGCTTAGAATGTTTAGGCTGGCCAAGGACTTTCTGAGTTTCATGCTCTGCCAGGGAGGAGGGGAG
>JASSUY010033200.1:0-85104 GCA_032466535.1 Forpus xanthops
TGTGAATGTTCCATCGCTGGCAGTGTTCAAGGCCGGGTTGGACATAGCCTTGGGTGGCATGGTTTAGTGGGAGGTGCTCCTGCCCATGGCAAGGGGGTTGGAACTAGATGATCCTAAGGTCCTTTCCTACCCTAACTATGCTATGATTTTATGAATGCGATGCATCAAGTGCTCTGACCACCAAGATCCTCAGATACCATGTCACAAAACCACCTGCGTATTAAAGGTTCTCAGACGACTAAAAGTGCTGTACCTTACAGCTGAGAGGCTGCTGCCATAACCTCTAGCTATAATTTCCTTCACTGTATGTTTTTCCTTGCCATTTTGTCCAGTTAAACTCTCACCTGATACCCCCAAACTCAGTCCCAAGAAGTGGATCACAACTTTTATTTTTTTATTAAGTTAGCCATTGGAAGGAGCTGGGTTACAGAATAATCACAAGTGTACTTTGCCCAGAACACCTGAGGGAGCGATGGTGGTGACAAAGAGCTGGAATGAGTTGCAAGTATTACCTCCTGACGCCAATCGTCATCAGTCAAATCTAGTTTGCCTTCCCAAAGAATATGTTTGCAATAAACTTCAAGAACCACTCTGCACAGAACTGCTATATCCAATTCCTGCATCTGTTCAAGTATTTTCCTGCCGTGTTCCTTGTCACATCTCACAGAATGAGCAAAATCCAAAGGATCCCATCTTCCAATTTAAAACAGTGCTCTTCAAAAACTCCTGAATTCCCATGGAAAGAGACCTTCTATAACCTACAGAGATAATTAGTATGATTATAAACACAAACACTCCTGAGAAGAGCTGAGCAGAACTTTTGACCTTTTAAAAAAATACATAAAAACATTCCTTGTGCAAGTATCAAAACTGAAGCTTAGATTATATTTTTACTAATAATGTAGTATTTCTTCTTTACTACAAATGAAGAGGGACCCTAACTTACATAGATATATTGTTCTTCCTAAGTGTCTGGAAATGCAACTGAAAAAGTCAGGTCTAACTCAACTCAGGTTTTAAACAGTAGTGTAAGCAAACTAGACACTCAAACTCAAGGTATTTTCTCTCAAACAGAACTTAAAGTCTTGTCAAACCACATAAAAATAACCTACTACAACAGACCACAACAACAAAACAAACACTTAACTCCAGCAGAAGATATAAAGAAAGTAATAAAGTTATATTGACAGAAAATTCTATAGTGAAAAAAATTTACTCAAACCTAAAATAACAAAAAACAAACATGAAAAGCCTAAATGCCTACTCATCTCTAGTCCCCTCTTCTGAAGAAGCATAGTCATGTCCCTGTGGGAAGTAATATGATCCAAGGATATGAACATAACTTTTCTTATATCTGTAAACAAGTTAACAACAGCTAGTTGTTACAATAGTAACGAAATAGAACAGATGTCATTTCAGCTTAATTTTCAGCTGCTTTCTTCTGATGCTTGTTGAGGATAATAAATTCATCAGTCTTTATAAAGGGGATTGAAAATTAAGCTTGCTTTCTTATGGAGATTTGGAAACTTTAAACCTGACCTTCTCATACAGTATTTATAATCCTGGTGGTCCTGAGATGATCTCGCTGATGTCCAAAGGAGAGGCTAGTTTAAAATAGCAATGTCACAATGTTGCTCTAAAGCCTAAAATGACACAGCGTAGGATGTAAGTAGGAGCAAAGTGAAAAATAAAATTTGGACAAAATATCTAATAAGCAACAGATTGCTACAATAAGGTTTCACTTTTTTTAAACAGTGGAATTCTTTATTGTAGGTAAGGAAACTACTCGCACTTCATGAACCCTCCCTTGTGTGGAATAGGAGAACAGACCTATTTGCTTTTTTGCAGCAATCTTGTGAACAACTGCTTAAAGCAATGTGCCTTTGTGAATGTACACATCCGTGTAAGTGGGATTATCAAACACTGGAGAAATCAAAATCAGTCCTGCAGTACTGCACACCCACGACTCCAAGGACATCAGTCTCTTCACTGACAGTCTTGTCAAGCACTAAATCATTAGGAGATTAAAGTCTTTACATACTACTTTATTCCGCAGAGAGAAATTATACTAAATTTGAGGGTTAAACCTCACTGAATGGAGAACACCACAATACAGACATACATACAGAGAAAAACAGTATCCAATAAGCACCTCTAACTCCACGTAATCATGACAGAACACTGCCCTAATTTAATGTCCTCTGCACACAGTTCCAGCAGCCCATGATCAATAGGGACAGTCACAACATGTGGCTGCTTTGCCCTGCCATGTCAGCTGCACAGCAGAGGAACAAAACACCCCATCTTGTACCTGAAACACTAAGAAAAACTTCCCATCTGGCCCTTAAGCCACATTTCATGTTTATTATTCAATCACTTGCCCACAGTATATTCCTTCACATTCTTCAAAGTTCCACTTCTAACATAGGTGGTATTTACTTTGCACTAGACCAAATAAATAAGGAAACTAGCAATAATACCAACAGTTATTTTTATTTTAAGCTTTGGGTATGTCCCTTCACTCTTCGACAGATTGTCATTAATGTTGCAATAGTATCTCAAACCCAAAACATTGCTACACTTTTCTTACTGGTTAGCCCCTCTCAACCTTCTTAACATCCCTTACATCAAGGAAATGAGCCACTCAATGCCCTTGGTGTATGACTTGATTAAACCTCTCAGGTCCAAATTACTGTGAACCACTTAATGACAAAAGACCTTAACAGCAAGTTTTTCTGGTACCTTTTTCAACCTCCTCAGCTTTTTTCCAGTATTAACATCAAATATAATTTTTGTCCATCTGTCTCAAAAGATCAGACAATCTCTTTTTAAAACCAAAGCAATTCTTAACTTGAAAGCATACTGACTTGGGTAGAGGAAATATTTGAATAAAAAGTGACAGCATATTTAGTGAAAAATGAAACCACATTAATATGAGCAACATAAGAAATCTAACTAACAGCTCTTCTTATTGCAATCATATTCCTACAATTCGGTGGTGTTTCTTCAATGTCAGTTCTGAAGGGAATGCTGATAACATCAGACAGATTGTTTCCAGACTTCCAGAAGGCACAAGTGTCACAGGTCTGACACATGAAGCATCATCATGGGCAACACAGGAACAGCAGTGCCAAACAAAGGCTTGAAAAATCTGAGAACATGTCTCAGATGAGTAACTGCTGCTGAATCACCGCCACTGTTTTTGGTATGAAGTGAAGACATGCATTTGTGCCACAACTGTTATACCGTTCTATCTGGTAACTGAGATCAAACCCACTGCAGCAATAGTTATTACCACAGGGGCTCTACTAATTTACCAGCAATATTTTCTGAATCTTTCACATTGAGGTTTTGGAAAATCTTTTTCTCTTTCCATCCCTTCAATTTTTTTTACTGTTTATGGAGCATTTTTCTATAGTGCTTTCAGATGCTCTGTTGAAAAACAATTTATTGCACAAGAAAACTTCATCAAGAAAAACAGAACTGTTTACTCTCCATTACAACAGGAACTCCCAGACATTTTTGACACAAGCCAAAATTACAAAACAGAAAGAGTCACATGAGTAATTTACTATTACTGGCAAAGATGCATAGTACTTGTCCTGCCATATATGACAATGGACGCTATTTCCTTTTCCATTCACACCCATACAGAACTGTGCAATAAATGTTCAGTGAAAAGTCAAGTGCCCCTTACGCAGTCACAGCTTAAGGAAACAGCTCGAACTGTATGAGCAGTAGCAGTTCTCAGTGAACTGTGAGCTCACTACAGTTCTATATACAACAGTTTGGGAACAGATTAGTTTAAGTGGTGCCTCTTGGATGCACATCACCTCAGTAGTTGTGACAGTTGACCATCTGTCTGATCATGCTCCAAGACAGATCTGAGAAATTATCTAATTAAAACCCAGGCAGGTAAAACCAGCCACAAGCTCTAGCTTTGATGGTAACCACACAACAACATGTGAGGTGATGTGAAAAGCACACAGCTGGAATGAGAGCTGCCACTGAAGAAAGCACTATCTGAAGTCATGCTTTGATCAACGCCAAACCTCTCTTCATTAGTACGGTATATGCAACCAAATTACTTACATTAGGACTTTTGTTTTATGACAACATGCTAAGACGCTTGATAAAAAAACAAACTTTCCTCTTCAATATTTGACCTGCTAAAAGCTTTAAACAAATACACAAAACCTGTTTTTGAAGGAAACATTAAATATTTGCAATTGAACTCTTTGATTATACCCTTTCCTGAAAAATATACTAGGGATTAAAAGTGCTGCAAAGCATGTGACAGTTCTATGCCCCAGGAGGCCACAACACGAAACAAATATTACCCTCTGTCATCTCTTTCTGAATATTTTTGTTTGCTGAAAAGGCAGTCTAGAGGAAAAATGTTCCTGATGCTCTCCATTAATAACCTGAACTTAGACAAACCTATTAGTTCCTTAACAGCCCTAAACTGCCTGTTGTTAATATTTAGAAATACCTTTTCTTCTTGTACATACGGGTATGTGTGCCCATATATCTGGTATTTTAATGAAAGTAGACTATGAAAAGTCTTGTTCAGCATCATTACAAGAATATCCATAAATCTTTTACCTTTATTAAAACATTATTTTTTCACAAAAAATGCTTCAAGTTTACAAGTAAATGAAATTAAACTACTTCAGGTGAGTAAGATTTCGTATCCAAATTGTGTCACACATTGCACCTGCTAATGTGAAAAAGCAGTTGAATTATAGTGCATCTAAGTCGTTTGGGCTCAGACTGTATATAATCAAAGTACTGAGAAAGACTGAAGCAATGTGATCAACCAATTAAGACTCTTCAATTCATGTGAAATTGAATTCTGCAACCTCAGGAAAATTAAAGTGGTTGAGGATTTAAAGCAGAATTTTCTTTATTTAACAGATTTTGAAGCTTCCTTTGTGTCTGTGAAGGACCTCCAATTTCCATTTGCCAGCTTGCCTCTCCAGTATAGCAGGAGGAAACACCATTTCATTTCCCTGTAGTAATATAAAGTGGCAAAGATTTTTCTCACAGAATCAACACACTAAAAATACATGAGAAATATTTAATAAAAATTATTTCCTTTCCTTTCATAGAAATATCAGATATAAGGAAGAAGTTCTTTACTGTGAGGGTGGTTGGGCACTGGAACATGTTGCCCAAGGATGTTGTAAAGGCTCCATCCTTGGCAGTTTTCAAGGTTGAACTCAGGACACTGCCCATCACAGGGGGGCTGGAACTAGATGATCTTAAGGTACTTTCCAACTCTAACTATTCTACAATTCTATGATTCAGGAATGACTATTTTGAGAAAGCTCTTCAAACTCAAATTTGGCCCTGAATTTACATTTCTATTCAGGAGGGGGAAAAAAAAAAAACCACCCAAACAAAGAAAAAAAAAAAAAAAAAAAAAAAACCCAAAAAAAAAAAAACACCCCAGAAACAAACAAACAAAAAAAAAAAACCCCAACACAAAATCAAAAATAAAACCCATCTCTTCAAAATGATAGCTCAAGGAGTATCTGACTGCGATGAAGAATTAATCTAGAAGAGGCATTGTTTTAGAAGATACAAACATGCCCCTTTCAGACATTTATTTTCTAGCTTTACCTGCTTTCATATTGCTGAGGACTAAAACGAGCTGTCGAGCACTGTTTCCATTGACATCTTGGAAAACAGAGCACACAGGACATCAGGAAATAACCCTGCTGATCATCATATTCTAAACAACAACAAAACTTCTGATGTAACTTTTCCTGACTTTTTCCTCTAAACTTCCTGATAAACGAGACATTCAGTGTTTCTTGTTTAAGCAATCTCTTCTAATATACAAGTGCTCTTGCACTAAGAAAGTTTTTCTTAGTTTCTAGGAGGCACATAGAATCATAAAATAGTTAGGGTTGGAAAAGACCTTAGGATCATTTAGTTCCAACCCTCTTGCCATGGACATCTCCCACTAAACCATGTCACCCAAGGCTCTGTCCAACCCAGACTTGAACACCACCAGCAATGGAGCATTCACAACTTTCCTGGACAACCCATTCCAGTGCCTCACCACCCTTAGAGGAAAGAATTTCTTTCTTCTTCATATCCAATGTAAACTTCCCCTGTTTAAGTTTGAACCCATTACCCCTTTTCCTATCACTACAGTCTCTAATGAAGAGTCCCTCCCCAGCATCCCTGTAGGCCCCCTTCAGATACTGGAAGGCTGCTATGAGGTCTCCTCACACCCTTCTCTTCTCCAGGCTGAACAGCCCCAACTTTCTGTTCTTCCAGAGTGCATTCTTCTTTGAAAGAAGTGTATCATCAAGAAAAAATTAAAAAGCTATTCTTACAGTAAGATACGATACTAATGTCATTGTATGTAATAGCTGAAACATTTTTTTTTAGATTAGGCCTCTCAGTTCTTCATGTTCTTATGTTTTTCTCCATGCATGTGAAAACCCATCTAGCAAGTAGGTATCCACCTGTGGATATTCACATGAATGTCCAAAGCTGAAAGTATCCTAAGCAGCAATGATATTTTCTGTCCCTCAACTTTGTGCCCGAAGGTTGAGTGATACATTTTTTCACAAAATCATGGAACGAAGCAAGCAAGGTTCTAGTCCAAACACTGAGGTTTTTCATGGCAATACACAGCATTAATGAAGTCCCTTTCAAACTGATTAAACTTGCAAGTGAATGACCTACAACTCATCAGTACCGTTCACATGCTTTAAATAGATGTGTATCTTCACTAAACCTTAATGGCCCCATCTGAGTTCTCACAGACACAAAAAACATACACCATCACCTACTTGCATGATTTGCTTTGAAAGCATGAAATACTATATTATTAAAATGGCATCTTTTAAAACAGCATCCTAAAAATTGCCAAATGCACAAACCCCTCATTATTAAAAAAAACCCCACTTCTCAAGTTGTACAGCTGTTGCTACTCAGAAATAAATTGTTACTCGTATTTTGTCTTTCTTAAACTCTAATCCTGAAGACACCTCCATTAAATCAGTATTTGCAATCCTACTGTAGTCTCATACAGCATGTACGTGCACATGTATTGGTTAACACAATTCTGAGAGTCCAGAGCAATCCTAGTTCCACCTGCCCTCCATCCATACCAGTCTCATCATCAGGCTACAGAAAGATGATCTAGATGTGCCCAGCAGTCCATTAAACCATCTGAGCCATCTAGCCTGCTGTTAACAGACTAACCCTTCCGGTATGCTCATGCACACACACATGCAAGTCCTTGTATCCTTCAAAGGGGCTTCACCTGGGGGCCATGTTTGCAAATTAGTTCTCTGGATGCAGAGAAAATCCAGCTTGAAAGCAGCCTCAGAGCATCCCTCAAAGGCGGGTCTAAAAACAAACGGTATGGCGTCAGGCAGTACTAGCAGTAATCCATGAGAAAGCACCATTTGACTGGGGCCTATATGAAATAGTCCTCAGCTAAAACATTTAGTTTTTATTGTCTCACCAAAGCAATTATGAAACCTGGTTTTAAATTCCTAGCCACGCATTACTGAGGGGGAAGGGGGAAATAAAGATGGAAAAGTAGCTGTAGTCCTCATAATACATATTCATTAGCTAACTTTCGCTGGCAAAGTTCTCCCCGAGGTGATTCAAGAACTTGGGAGTTTAATGTCCTAACTGAAAATACTTCCTTCACCTTCTAAATATTTAACTTGCATGACAACATTTATTTACATAATATATTTGATTATACCAGTGTCCTTGGGTTTATCATGCTAGATTCAAGTATAACTGCATCTTTTTAATAGCTATCACATCGTTAAAGCAGAATAAATTTCATGGAACATACCAACTGGGCTGACTACTCATTAACGCGATCACGTATCTTACAGGGACAACTGAACAGATTACTAGGTGTACTGGTTTAATATGTTCATAATCAAAGTTTGAAAAAAGTTCTTTATAAAGATGTGTCTAATTTAGTTTATAGTAGGCAAATAGTTTTAAGAATCTTTCATTATAGTAAAAAAATACATATAAGCAAATGCATGTAAAATCATAGAATTGTAAATGTGCCCTGTTTCCATCTAACTGTTTAAATCTTGTACTTTTACATAACTTGCTTTTTCCCACTGTACTCACGCTCCACTTTTAAATACTCTTATAATAACCTTCCAGGCGTTTTGCAGGTATCACTACCTGCCCATCCCAATACCCCCCTGCTGTAAAACTGGAAAACTCATGAGGTTTACTAGCAGCTGGTCCTCAGGCCGGCTCATAAACGTATTTTTCCCGGAGGACCTAGCGACCCAACAACCTCACAAGCAGCGTCACATCCTTGCAAGCCGCTGACCCCAACCCATGCCCTGGTGCATTGCTTCCCGAGGCAATCCAGCGCCGGCGAGCGCCCGCAGCGCGGCCACGCTGTCCCCGGCAGGCCCCGGCCCCCGGCAGCACCGCCCCCCGTCCCCATGCCTGCCGGCACCTCGGGATCTTGTGTCGCTTATCGTTAAGAGTCAGCTATTTATATTTATAGTTCGCGGCTCTTTCTTTCCGAGTGGCATTTCGAAGCGCAGCCTTAAGGGGTAGGAGAGCGCGGGGGGCACACGGCTGCCCTCCGGGTCGCATCTGCGTCCCGCCGTTCGCTGCGGGAGAGGGGCAGAGGGAACGGGGAGGAGTAAGGTGCGGGGAAGGGACTAAATACCCGCAGGAGCGATGCAAGACAGAAGTAGGCGGAAGGAAGCAGAGCTGGAGGAGAGAAATGGGGTGAGAGGAGCACCGGAGAGAGGGGACCCGGAAGGAGAGGAGGGCGCCGGGCCGAGGGGAGCGCGGGTAGAGCGGTGGCTGAGAAGAGCGTGAAACGCAGGGCAGAGAAGCACAGAGGGGTAGCGGCGGGTGAAGCCGGCTCGGCACCCACCTGGCATCGGCACACAATGTCCGACTCAGTGGCCAGCAGGTCGACAACCTTGCCCTTGCCTTCGTCCCCCCACTGCGCCCCCAGCACTACCGTCACTTTGTTACCGCCCGGCTCGCTGCGCGCCCGCTTGAGCCCGCCGCCGGAGTGGCTGCTGCGGTCGTTGGACGCCCGGGTGCCCGACATGATGGATGGGAGAGTGGCTGGAACGGCCGCCGCCTCGCTCTGCCTCGCTCCCCCGCCGGCGCCAAACTCTGCCCCTGCGCGTTTCCCGCGCCGCGCCGCCGCCGGCGGCCTTTAACGGCAACGGCGCCGCCGCCACCCGCCCCACGCGGCGCGCTGACGTGAGGAGCCGGCTGCCCCGCCGGGCTCGGCCGGCCGCCACCGCGCTCACACGCCGCGGTCCGCACGCACACACGGTCGGGGGAGTACGGGCACACGGATGGTGTCTTCACACGCACAGCGAACTCCGGGGCACAGGGGTTGTGAGGCACGTGCAGAGCTGAGGAGCACGTGTGACACAGGCATCTCAGAGAGGCGTGGGGCTGTGTCACCCTCAGACACGCTTGTCTGGAGCGTGGGCCTTGGGCACAGATGGACAGGCAGACCGACAGGCACACATCGGGGTGGGTCACCCGGGGCTGCGTCACTGCTAGGAATGCTCACACAAGGGTCTGAGGTTTGTGGCTTCGTCACTGTCGGGGTTGGAGGCACATGGCTGTCATGGTGGGACACAGCACGCATGTCCAAGGCATGTTGCTGTCAGTACAGTCTGAGGCCCATGGGGCCGTGTCAAAGGGGCTTGCAGACACATGTTATCAGTGTCAAAGGGGCTTGAAGACACCTTATCCTGAGGTCTGTGACTGTCACTGTGAGACACAGGAGCAGTGCTGACAGTGACACAAGACAAATCTTTGCTCTGGTCTTGGGCACAGGGGATGTGTCCCTGTGAGACGCACTCAGAGTCCTGAGGTGCATGAGCCTGTGTCAGTGACAGACAGACACCCGGCTGAGGAGCACAGGCTGCTGCCACTGCAAGACAGATGTTGGTGTGAGGAATTTGAGACTTGCTCTCAGACACACAGAAGTCTGCACACGCAGTATTCTGGCATGTAAGCGGGTGCACTCAGGCTGTGTACATAACAGTGGAGAAGGGCAAGCATGCAAGCAGCTCCGGCAGACACAGATCATGAGACACAGACATCCACCCGCTGGCCCCAGAAACATGGGCAGGCTATCCTGAAATACAGACAACTTGTTACTGAGCTGGCACATACCCTGTTGACAGGCACATAGTAGCCTGTCCTGGTGGCCTGAGACACCCAAGACCATTTCAGCAAGGCACACACACTCACCCACGCATACACTCACACACTGACCTGAAAAAAACCTGCACTGTCAGTGTGAGACAAATAAACAAGTGAGGCACGTGGAACTGTGTCACAGGGACAGGTTTATGCACCCGCTTCCCTTGCATAACTGGCGAACAGACAGTGCTTGGTGCCCATAACCCCCTCCCCATGCACAAGCCATACACTGGGTTTGATTTTTTCCATAACATGCATCCTCCAGCTCCAGGCACGTAGCACCATGTCCTTAAAACAGCAACTTGAAAAGTGTAAGCTTACAGTCCAGACTGAGGTACATGCAACTGTGTTACTATGATAAATATATATATGCACGTACATGCCAGGGCATACATACATGGTGCAGAAGCAAAACGCCACTAGAACATACCAGGTTGCAGCTTCAGGCAGGTGGAACTACTTGCACACTCCTCCTGGTGAGTGCATGCGTCTGATTCCTACCAAGAAAGCAATGGACAGAAATTCAGCATTTTCAAGTGACATATTCCTTCTTTTACCCTGTGGCTTGGATGAGATGCCATGATGTAAGAGATCACACAAACATGTTGTCTATGCAGTGGTGAAAATGCAGAAGGTACTCATGCAATCCGTTGCTCTGGTAAAAGGATGAAAATAAAGTACTGGAATACCTGAGCTCCTGAGAAATAAAAATCCAGCAGCATGAGCAGCCCATTTCCAGCATGCATATGTGGGCTCTGTATGTGTGCAGTATGCATATACACAAGCATCTACACATGCATATACACAACTTGTATATGTATAGGTGTAGGTGTATGTGTATATGTGTATGTATGTATATGTATATGTATGTGCATGCATAGAAATAGTTTAGAACACACTCCAGACTTCAGCATCTTGTAAAATTCATGGTGGGAAACAGAGCCGAATTTGATCTATTTTGTTTTTAGCATTTGCAGTATTTCCTCTTGGAAAAGGGGGTAAGGAGGATTTAACACTCTGTATGCTCCAGCTGACTATTGAGCACTGATCCTTGGAGGTGACAAATATGGAAGGCTGGAGGGGAGCTCCTAATGTTTGATCCTTGTTTCCCATGCTACTGCAGTCAACTAAAACACACAAAACCTTGCTGCTCCTACAAGAGTTACTCTAGTTAGAAATCTCTGCTAATTTCCAGCCTTCTGGCCAATTTTTGCCATATGTTCTGTGCTGATGTTGCCATTTAGTTTAAATATTACTTCCTCTCCCTTTCCTGTGTGTATATTTATAGAAGCAATTACATCCAGTCTCTGGTTTTATTTTGCTCAGCAGGAAAATACAAGATTTTTTACTCTTCTCTGAAAACTGGCTCTCAATTTGCTTATTGCTCTCACCACCTGCCTGCCCTACATCTGTGATGAATTTGGTCCATGTTTCTTAAATACATACAGCTAGAATTGTACATATGGTCCACGTCAAGTTCCCTACTACCCTCTTAATTAAAGTCTTCTTTCAGCTGAAAATATCTCACCAAAGACATTCCTGGACTTGTCAAGTTTCACATATGTGGTGAAAGTTAGCTCCTCTCCCACACTTCTTAACTGCGCTGCTGGTATCTCACATACTTAACTGTTTCAAACTGCTACCTCTTTCTGCCATTGCACATGCATAATAGAATTCCTTGATATTTTGTGTATATATTCACAGCCAGATGCCACGTGCAATCTAACATGGCCAGAAAGACAAGCCTTCAGCTCAGGTTTCAGAAATTTGCATTGTAGGATTCTAACCTTTGCTTTTATTTTAACCATTATTTCAATTGTCAGGATGGAAGGTGACTGTGAGGTCTTTTAAAACCATTTGGTTCCTACACAGCAAACATCTGACCACAACTTTGCAAGCGTGGAGACCTCATAGCAGCCTTCCAGTATTTGAAGGGGGGCCTGTAAGGATGCTGGGGAGGGACTCTTCATGAGGGACTGTAGTGACAGGACAAAGGGTAATGGGTTCAAACTTAAACAGTGGAAGTTTAGACTGGATATGAGGAAGAAGTTCTTTACCGTAAGGGTGTTGCGGCACTGGAATGTTCTGCCCAGGGAAGTTGTGAATGTTCCATCACTGGTGGTGATCAAGGCCAGGTTGGGCAGAGCCTCGGGTGGCATGGTTTGGTGGGAGGGGCCAGGTTGAGCAGAGCCTTAGGTGGCACGGTTTGGTGTGAGGTGTCCCTGCCCATGGCAGGGGGATCAGAACTAGGTGATCTTAAGGTCCTTTCCAACCCTAACTATACTATGATGTCATTTCTTCAATCATTTGCAGCCAGCCTGGTCCTGCTATGCAATAGAAGTTCTTACTAATGACTTAAACTTCTCTTTATTTGATCCCTTTGCCCCCTTAAGAATTGTACTTGCCTATATTGTGTAGCACAGAGTGTCTTAATGAAGTCCATGTCTGCTGCGTTTGGTCTATCTTGATAGTTGGCAAAGGAAGCCAGTGCCATAGTGATCTGTTTCTACTTTTGCTTGTCCCTTTTGTACTTTATCCCAGTTTAGTTCCCCTTCAGGCTTTTATTTTCTTTCAAAATTTCTTTTAAAGCTTTCCTTACTGTTCCATCAATTCTTTTAGATTTTTATTTTGGCACTTAATAGCAAAATAATAAAACTTGTGTCATGTCATTGTGGAATAAGTATTTATTAGACATTACATTTATGGGTATTTTTGCAATTTGAAGACATGAGCACCAAGGATAGGAAAATGTAACAGTGGTGTCACCCAGTTCCTTCACACATAAACTAATTCTTCTCAAAACTGACAGATTGTGTGTCTGCTCCACACAGCTATAGCAAAAAAACCTTTTACTGCAAAAAGTGTATATTCATGATGCTGTTTCAGAAGATGATGTATACAGCTGCATTTTGAAGTCAGAAAGGATCCCATTGTTGTGTTTATTATGGCATTTAGCATTGCTAGTCTTGCATAACTTTTTCCCTCTCCATAAGATAGATACTCAACACCTATTAGCATAGGAACTCAAATCTTTTTCCAGAGTAATGTTATTGCTGTTATTTTGGTTGCTTGATTTCTGGTTATGCTCTCTTTTGGTTTCAGCTACGTGTTCTTTGTGGCTCTCAGCAATAAAGAATAAGTTAATAACTTTCATATTTCTTCAAAGTGACTGGCTTGGTGGAAATTTCTGCAATTTTTTGTGCAAAGAAAAGTGTAGTTCCTCTGCTTTTAGCAGCCAGAAAGTATTCTAATGTATTCTGGGGGGTTCTTCTTATGTTATTTCAGATGATGTAGCAAGCTTGAATTTTATTTTTATGTTCTTTTCAGCATTTCTGCTGTCAGTTCCACTGTCATTCTGAGATGCTTACAAGCTCCAGTCGTATTTTCTTTTCAGTGCCAACAAGAGCAAACCTTTACATTCTTTAAACTGTGTTACATTAAAAAGTTACTGAACACTTTGCCAGCAACTCAATCAAGCAGGGGAACACTTCTCTTTATAAAAGTTCGAACCATTGAGTTAGCATAGAAATAATATGAAGCAGTTAATTACTTGAAGTGATTTATTATGCTTTTACACCTGTTTAAAAACAAACTTGACTCCACCAAAATCAATGGATTTAAATCCATTTGGATGTATTAGATAGGGAAAAAAAAAAGAAACCAAAACCTTCAAGGTAGGTTTTTCCCAGTTAAAAGCAAATGTTGGACTTAGAAATTGAGTAATGGGTAAAATTAACAGGGAGGTCATGCAGACTGACATGAGATTTTTGTTAAGAGCTGCAGGTATGCATGTCCCTGTCTCCAGTGAGTCACCCAGTGCTAGGTACTGACAAAGAAGGGAACAAACCATTAACTCAGTAATCAGTATCAGTGTCTCAGAGGAGTTCCCTGTTCCTCAGAGCTCTTCTATCAAAACCACTTCACCTGACAACACTTGACCTTTGCAATTTCACAGAGAAACTGTCAAGCATTGCATTTTCAGAAAAACAAAACAAAACAAACCAAAAACAAACTACCAAAAAACCCACAGTGCTTTTACTTTAGAGCAACTAATAAGAGCAAAATACAGGCACATGATTAAAGCAGCACACTTGGGATTCACTGCAGAATAAATTAACCAAAATTGTACCGTTTCTTTTCAGAATTACATTTTTACCTAACAGTTGTTTGTTCACAGCTGTAATAAAAATTGTAAAGTGGTGCAAAAGCATATGAAGATGTATCCTTGGGGAGTAGTAAAGAATGATTTATTTGGACAAAGCACACATCAAATTGTTAAGGCCCTGTTTGTGGTTCAAAATATTTTCCATTTCCATGAAAGACCTGGAGGGTGCAATACAGTGCATTTATTGTATGTGCAGATGGCATGAAGCTGGAAGCAACAATTCTCATGCTGGAGACCAGGATGCTTTTCTGAATAGGAGTCAAAATGCTGCATGGTTGCAGGAGAAGTCAAACATCATGCTGAGATGGAAAAACAACCTGTAAAAGGCAGGAAGATGTCCTTTCACTCTCTTCAAACCTGCTGAACTGCCCAGCTGGAGATGCAGCACTGTGATGTGGGGAAGGTGAGATCCAGTTGAAGAAAAGCTAGAAAAGAGTCACAAATGCATGAACACAGATTTGGAAAACCCCAGGATAATACAACTCAGAAAGCCCCAGGCTGAAAAACTGAGAAGGCTGGGGTTGTCAGTCTAGGAAAAAGAAGAGTAGAAGTGACATGATAACAGCTTCCAAATATGTAAAATGGAGTGGCAGTCTATTTTCTGCGTGTTGGATAGGATGAAATGAAAAGTGTTTGCATCTTTAGTAGACTAACCCACTGATGTGATAAACATGGACATGGACAAAGTTGAAGGCATATAAAGCTTTATTAAGCTTGAAATAGAAGCTATGAATAAGACCAGCTTTGCTCAAATACTACTCCTAAGGATAACATTTTAGTGCAGCAGCATTTTAGCACCATCTCAGCAGAGCAACAGTTCATACAGGCTATGGGATTCCTGTATCCTTGGGTATTTTTGAGAAGAGATTACACAAAATGATTCAATATTAACTGCTTAGACTAGCTTTACTAACTGAGTAACTCCCAGTGCTGTAGGTCTTTTCTGAAGACTTTAGCCAAAGCCCTCAGAAAGTATTTATCACCTGTTTAGATGATAGGTTGAATACTTAAGTGACACTTAAAAAGCAGTTCAGCTGCCACCAAATTCTGTAATCATGTCTGTGGGTGGGTGCATTTATTCCACTGTTTGTTGTGTCAGGCTATGAGAGGAGTACCACATCAGGTACTTGGCTTTGCTACCAAGTCCCTCATGAAGAGGGAATATACAAACCAGAGCTAAAGTCCCACAACATGGTGTTTGGATTGTCACTAAAGGAATATTTTAATGAAATGAGCTCAATTTGAATCACTTCTCCAGACAGCATAATGAGTTGGAGATTCTGCAGGGAAGTTACATGTTTTAAAAGTGATTAAAGGAGCAATGCAATATGGTTATGCTTCATTTGCCTATGAGAGCATGGCATAAAGTCTGTCAGACTCCCAGGAAAAAAACTGTGGCAAACTCATTTGACCCTATGCCATGGAGTCAGCTTTTTTATAAGAAAATCTTCTCAGTTTCCACTTAATGTGGAATTAACTTAACTGCTTAACAGTTTTATGTTGCCAGATGCAATTAGGAGGCTTTTTCTCAATTATTGACCATCTTCTTTGGCGATTAAAAGCCATATAGTCTGCCCATTCAGTTGCAATTAAAAATAAATAAAATAAAAAAACACAACAGTTTTTACTATCAGCACAGGAAAATCTGTTGCTCAGAATCTTATATGCTAGTATGTGATTTAAACCCACAACTAATAAGCCACACAGATTTATCTCTGTTTTTTAAAATGAGCATACACAAAAGTGAAATACATCCTGGATTACAAATACATACAAGAGTACAGTGCACTAACTGTGCATTGAAAGCTGTACTTGACATTAATACACAGTTTTTAAACCATTTCTACATGCTTTAAGAAAGCAAAGTCAACCAACACAACGGTAACCCAGTAAGCAGTACGCTTTTAGCAGCAGAATATTTGCTTATTTCCCTAGCTCTTGAAGAGTAGATGCTTTTACTGTTGCAAGACCAACTTATACTGATGACATTTCATCATCTATCAGTTTGTTACTCACAGCCAAATGAGTCCTGTGTAAGTACAGACAATAAGAATTTTGCCAGAAAAAAAAACCTCTTGAATTTGCCCCTGAATATATCAACATAGAATAGAATGATAGAATAATTAGGGTTGGAAAGGACCTAAAGATCATCTAGTTCCAACCCCCCTGCCATGAGCAGGGACACCTCCCACTAAACCACTATATAAGAAATTGGTCTTTGCAGTTGGATTCTCTATGGAATGATGGTAGTTATGTTGTGGGACTCCTGTTCGTCAAAATTTACTTGCGTTGTATCTTTTAATAGCATTTTGTTTCTGCTGCAGTTACAGTATCAAAGCAACATAATACATAAATTCTTACCAGGTATTTAACTGCACACTTCTGTGTTTTGTTTCTAAGTGTTTTTTATTCTGTCACTTACTCTGGTCATTAGCTGTGTCTTCAAATTTCTATTAAAAGCAGCTATTTTTTCCACTGATTATAAATATATTAGATGCTATTTTTTACTTGAAGATATAGAATTGGTCTTTGTAGGTATCTGATATAATTCTCCGGATGAATTTAAATGCCCAGTAACTGAAGTTGCTGCAACAGAAACTGGAGAAAGTAAATCAGGATAGTTGTTTATTATGAGGCATGTAAAAAAATCTCAATGCAAATATGTATGGTAACATGTTCAGAGAAGCTGAAAAAAACCTAGATGTCAGGGCCCCTAAAATCAGCAGGAACTTTATTATTTTGGAAATCTTATCATAAATTCACAGAAAAGTAGGTTTTAACACACTTAATCAAGTAGGATAGTGTTCTGTTCTCTTAATAATGCCTGTGTGAAAATGGGAGAAATTAGTGACTATCTCCCCCTGCCCCCTGAAGTTGCAACACTAAGGAAATCTTAGGGTAAAATGCAGCTGCTACTTCTAGGATGGGATGCATGGGATCTACCCTGTGATAGCTCCCCAGGCAACCCTGCAGCCTTGGCACAGGCCAACAGAAACTGAACAGAGGGCAGAGTGAAGTCACCACTGCCAGGCTCTGTTATACTCCCTGCAGGAGCAAGAACTTGAAGGTACCATGTGCTGATAACAGCATAACAGCTGTCAAGCAGGGAAACTATGTCTGCGTTTTAAAAAGCAAAGCTAGAGAATTTTATACCTATCAGTAGCAAAGTACACATGTGTTGTGGTTTAAGCCATAAATCACGCAGCCCGCTGACTCGTTCCCCCCACTGTCTTCCCCCCCACTTCAAGGGGGGGGGGGGAGGGGGAGAATGGGGAGAAAAATCAAGCGAATGTAACTCCCATGGGTTGAGATAAGAACAATCCAGTAACTAACGTATAACACAAATGATTGCTGCTACCACCAATAACAATACAAGGGAAGAGGATACAACTGCTCACTACCTGACAACCGAGCTGTGAACTGCCCTCTTCCGGGTTCCTGCCCCCAGTTTTACATCCTGGGCATGATGTACTGTGGTATGGAATACCTCTTTGGTCAGTTTGGGTCAGGTGCTCTGTTTCTGCTTCCTCCCGGCTTCCCCTCCTCCCTCGCAGAGCATGAGACTCAGAAAGTCCTTGGTCAGACCAAAACATTCTAAACCGTAACTAGAAACACTGGTGTTATCAGCACTGTTCCCAGGCTGAAAGTCAAAACCACAGCATTGCAGCAGCTACTACGAAGGAGAAAAATGACTGCTGCTGCTGAACCTGTGACAGCATGACTACAGTCACTCAAGCTCCATAGGCCTATAGTTAAAAAATTGAAACCTGTATTACTATGGAAAAGCCTGGACAGCTATAAGGGCCTCCTACAAAGTCAGGATGAACAACACTGGTGAACAAAGAGCTGCTAGCAGGAGAGGAGGCTTTGCCCTTTTATAGGCAGATTAAGAAACAGAGCTAACAAATCTCCATTCAGGAAGGACTATCCTCGGAGCCTAGTACATCCTGGAAGCACATGGATGTCATCAACATATGGCTTCACACATGAGCCAAGCATGACTAGGGTGTGCTTTCAATGAAAATTATCTAACATTATGTAAATTAACTGACCAATCAAAAAGTGTGGGAGGTTCATAGCGAGTTAGTGACCTGAATCAAATTGTATAAATATGTGAAATTAGCAAAGGAGGGAAAGCTCCATTGTAACTTCTGGGATCAGTTGATGCATTGAACCTGTCTTCTCCCCCAGAGGGATGCCTATTGGGTAAGAACTTTATCTTACGTGTGATAAATTATGAACTCGTGCTAGCTGTTATTAGTGATTGTAGTCTGGTTGCATGTCACTTCAAGCTTGTTTTTGCAGACCTCCTCACTGGCAATATGTGAACCTTAACCTGTTACAAACTTGTATATTTTGTAACAAATGACTCCAGCTGAAGTCTGTTCTGTGTAGGTCTCTAGAGATTTGAATAATCGAAATAAGGGGTTTGACTGGAAGATGCTGTTGGTGCAGGTTCCTGAGTAGGTTAGATGACTCACCCTCCAGGCTGTCCAGTAGGGCCCCTGTAAAGGGGTGGAGATGGGCTGGTTGGGCACAAGGATCTCATCTTTCTTGGAAACTAGCAGGCTGGTCAAATATAAAGGGTTTGAGGAAACCTCCCTTTTAATGTGACAAATTTGGACAAGAAGTTGCAAGCAATACACAATCCTTAGACATAAACCAAGTCTAAGACTAGGATTGGATCCAGTTGAACCCAGCCCCTCTAATATTAGCTAGAAAGCAAGGGTGTGCTTCATGAACCTCATGACTCAACAGGAGAGTCTCCCTAACACCTATTTTCTACTGGCCTAAGGTGACCACCCATTCTGTGACAATGCCATACGTTTGAATTACACACATTTTGGTAGCAGCTGCTGACTCAGCTTGGTTCTCAGCAGTCTTTCAGGAGTAGCTGCAACCCCCCCTTGTAATCTGTGAATAACACATCAGGAATGGGTGCTACTGCCTTTACCTCTTTTGTCTGTCCTTGCCAATTAACTGTCTTTTCATTCCCCCCTTCAGAAAATAAGATAATTAGCTTGCTAAATACATGATTAAAAAAAAAAAAAAAAGTTTTACATAAACTGAAGAATGTTAAGATGTGCTCCAACATCTTGCCATGCCACATGTGGTACACTGTAATTTACGTCACCACATCCTGATGGAGATTAAAATAGATTTTAAAAAATCCTTATTTTCATTGTCACCAGTGCTACATGTAGTTTTCTAAAATAAGTACTAAAAAATAATTCAGTCTAAATACTCTCTCATGTTTGTATGCCAAGAATTAAATACACCTTCTCACAAAAGACCAAAAATAATAACAGTTCCCTCTAAATTGCATGTTGGAAGTGCAGAAGGTTCTTCTGATCTGATGCTGTTTCTCTTCGCAGGGTTGAAGCACACCTTTAGTCCTTACAGCTGTTGAATGTCACTTTATAGTTTGATTTTACCATATACTAAATTACTTTCCTGCATTTACAGCAAAAAGGTTTATTGTTCTAATCTGCAGCTTTACATTAAGAATGTTATGATTGCAAAGTATATAAAACATATTTGCAGTACATAATATTGTCATGACAACATCGAAAACTTAGTTTTGGTCAGTTTTCAGTGAAGTTTATGCATTTTTAAAATTTATTCCTATTTAATATTTCTTATTATAAAAAGGAGTAACTGTGAAAGAGGAGCTAAAAGAAGACATCTGATGCAAGGGAAACTACAGCCTTCCAGGGGGTGAGCATCTAGTGTAATATTTACTTGAACTCCAATCAGATTTACTAATGCCATTTTTTCTGTGTTTCTCTGAAGAATTAAGAATTGTAACCAAATGCTATTGGGATTTGGCAAATTGTCAAGAAAATTGGATGTCAAGCATTTTCCACAATAGAATTTTAAAACATACACATGCCAATGGTAGCACTAGAAATGCTTTATACCCAGGTAGGTCCAGTGCAACAAAAGGTTTCCTATATTTATGTCAATTAGCTGTACTTCAGCAAAGCACATTCGCTCCTTTAAAGCACAGTCATAACCACTTCAAGGAATCAGATGTCTAATCAGAAAACCACAAATGTTGTGGTAACTAACATGTAACACAACTTGCCTACCAGAGTGACACAGCGCAGTTTGAAGTTCAAGTATGTGCAACTTTCTACACCCTAAAAAGTCTTCCAACAGCTATTCATAGCTATAGGAGGTTATCACCCACCTCTAAGCAAAATAGTGGTAACTTGCTTATTGGAAGTCATGTTTTTTTCTAATATCCCTCTCATGATTTCTTCCAAGAATTCACATGCACTTGAGAATTGATGTCTTACTATACTGTGTGGCAAGTGCATCATCCATGGCTAAATCACTGTCATTGTATTAGAACAACTACAGCTAAACAGATGATTTCCTCGTAATTAACAAAAAGCTGGGTGATAAAATGGGAATTATTTTTTGTTAAATGTACTTCCATACTCTCTTTTTGGCCTCTTTACATCTTCTTCTTTAACCTCTTTTTTCCTTTTCTCAGACTTTGCAGCTTGTCCATTCCTTTCTTGATTTTCCTGCATTCAGAGAGAATGACAAAAAAGAGTTACTGAAAGAAAAGCTGGTTAAGAAACTCTGAATTTGCAATTAATAGCTATTCTGAATATGTCCTATGCACATTGAAAGCTTTCAGCTGCTCAGGTTGAGGGTAAATAGCAGATCAGCTTCTTGGTCAATCCCTTGGGCCTTCTCCATATGATGATGTTACAAGCAAACTATTTCATTAGCTTTAACTGAAACATTCAACTATGGCTGAAATGCATTCTTCTTAATTAGTCTATTTGTCCACAAAACAGAACATTAGTTTTACTTAATTAGCATGTTAGAAATTTATCCCATAGCAACATTGATTTTATATTGTTTGCATTCAGGTGTTTCTACCAGAAATTTCAGGAACTCTTTGTGTTAAACAGCAATTCACAGTTTCTTTTCAGGTACCCATTAAATTTGCCAGCTATATTTCTTCACTAGTATTCAGTGGCAGACTCAGGGCTGGATGCCTCTTGGTACCAGTCAAACAACTGCCAAGATGGCATAAATCCTGTCAGGATTTATTCAGACAGGCAAGAATCTGGTTTCCATAGAGCTGCTGGTACCAGGATGGTATGATTAATGGAGGAAGAGAAAGCAATTGAATGATTACTCCTAATAAAGTAAGACCTTGGCTCAGTGGAAGAATATTTCTGGCTTTTGATAAGTATCACTTTCAAGGGTAGTTCTGAACTAGCAGGATAACTGTAGCAGAACATCAAGACAGCAAAAGCCATTTTCTAAAAAGCTCATGCTGTCCTTGTTGCAGAGCTGCAGTCATCATCAGAGCAATGCCACCACCACCTGGAAGCTTGGCTGCTTTTGTCTGCTATCAGCCAGTAGCTTACCTACATATTGCAGATAGATTAGTAGTTACTTGTCCTGCTGTCCTAGAGGTGTATGATGCTAAAAGAAGGGTGCTGATGTGCTATATTACAAAATTTAATAATGTCCAGGAAGTTGTTGATGGTTTGATGCAGATAGGATTCTTGATGAGACATATATGGTCTTCTTTGCAGGGAGTTTGGCATCAGGAAAGACATTTCCCCATTATAGTGATAGATTTGGTAAATTGCTGTGGATCATCTGCCACTATTTCCATAAGATGGGCTGAAGAAGTTCCAGGAAACATGCCCAAGTTTCTTAGAGACCTTATACAAAATAAAAGCCTAGGATCCTTTGGTCCAAAAAAATTTCCAGACAAATAAGGAAAACTTATAATGCTTCTATATTTCAGAGAGAGATTCATAGGCTCAAGATTATGGTACACCTTCGCTGGATGCCTAAAAGGAGAGAAAAATCATGTACTCTTGACAAAGAAAGAGTACCACATATTTGCCCTGAACGGAGGGTGCTTCTGAAAGAACGAGGTGCAGGTGGTGCAGTCTTATGGGGAGGTTAAAAGCCTTTTATCACTGCATGCTTCCTCCTATGTGCTTGCCTGATAAATTCCTAGAATAATATCTTTGAGATATTATGTCTGTTAAGAAGCTTGCAGATCTGTGGGCACTGGGAGAATCTCTCTATGTAGCATGCCACAAGGAATAAAAGAGGTGAAGTCAGGGATACATTACTTGAGCAGCACACACAGAGTACTGAGAACAAAACAAAACACATTAGGAGTAAATTCATGGATTGAGCAAGCCTGAAAAGAATTGTTCAGAGAAAGTTTTTTACAAATATACATAACAATTTGACACAAACACACTTTCAACAGTTTCTTCACCGTAAGAAAGCTCAACAAGGTAGCTTGGCAACAAGGCAGAGGAATGAATATTCTCAATCCCTTCTCCATCTCCTAGATTACTGAAGGCAGCTGTATGGATGACACAATGAAAGAAGGTATCACTTTGGATTTGCACTTTGTGGGATGTTAGATATTTTCTTGATCTTTGAATTAAAAGATGCTCCACAACAACTGTTTATCCTCACGCTAACTAAAGCACATCCTGTTCTGAACCATATGCACCTTACTGAGGAGCAGCTGCTCTGGCTTTATAATCCTAGGGGAGCACTCCGAGGAATTACCCCTGCACAGAGCTATCTATATAACCTCTGTCAACTGAGTACTTCCTAAAGCATATTCTGTTTAACATCTTCCTCCTTTCCCTGAGATTAGACAGCCTCTTTTTTGGGAGCTCCCCTCTTTGAACAGCTGCAATTACTAAGGGAAATCAAATGTTTCTCCCAATCCCCTATAATCACACTGTTTCTTTTTCACACAATTTTACAACTCAGTTCTCAATATGTCTCCAATTCTGTTTTTTTAACCTATAGCTGGGAAGCTATTTTCTCCTTATCCGCTTCCTCCTGCCATCTGCTCCTTTTATTGTTTGAGAATTGGTGAAATAATCACGGCCCCGGGTGACAAACCAGCTCCTTTTCAGTTTTGGGCAACACTTGACTGTTTGAAAAGCCCTCCCCCCTCTTCTCCGACTTCAAGTAGATGAAGAGGAAGAGGGCAGGGTCGTACTATAGTAATTTCATTTGTGTAGCTCAGTTTTTGTTACATACAGAATGAGACACCAGAAAGGAATGGAAAAAGGTTTTGTTTAAACAAAGAAACAAACCCCAAATCTTTCTATGTAAGGCTAGGAGACATAAAGTATCAGTCTATATCATAGTTGTTTCCCTTCTTACATGGCGTGAGAATGGAAAGACAGCACTAGAGACTTGGGTAGTGCTAAGAGACCTGCTTTACACAGAAGACATCTCAAAATACAGGTTATGCTTCAGCCTTAAAATTTACATCAAATGGCACTGAAAAGAGAGTGCACATGGCTGATTCCAGTGTAAAAATGAAATATGCTTTAAAAATTAAAACCTTCAAGTTTCCAGCATGTTGTCATTTCAAGCACAGAGAGTATCTTTACTACAGTAATGGGGAAAGCAAGGCAAGAAGGGAGAGATTACATTACAGGTCTGCAATAGCAGTAACAAAGATGCATACTATGGGGCTAACAGCTGTGATAGCTTTGAGGTGAGGTGCTGCTAAGAAATGGAACCAAAATAGGATGAAAAGGAGTTTACAAGTTGAGTAGATAAAAAGAAGCTTCTTTCTAGTTGCTCCAACCTAATTGTGAACAAGCAGCACCCAAAGAAGTAATTGAATCTTCTGCAGCAGTACTAGGACAGTACATAACCTTTATTGGTACTGCTTCGTAGAAGAACTGCAGTTGTTGCATTTACCCTTCACAACAATTTCCCAGTATAGATCTCCACATATGCTGAGCCATTATGTTCTTGACTCTTAATTCTATTCTTGCTGCCTACAGCATTAGGAACTCTAAGGATCAAGTGTATTGACAGAGGTTCTGTGGTTCATAGGGTTTATTTCCTACACTGTCTGTGGTGCTGTAGCATCATTTTGGAGCCTGGGCAGCTGTATTGCTTGCAAAATTGAAACCCACTTCCTCACAGGCCAAGCAGGTAGTGGGAACATTCAGGATATGTTTTTCATCTTTCATCTTCCACCACTTCCCCAGAAACTCCTTTGTTTTCATCTGAAACTATGATGTGCGCAATGGCACTCCTTCAGCCCCTCTTGCCTCAACATTGCCCAGCATAGTTGTCTGTATTCTTGCAATATTTCTTGCAACATGGATGATTTTCTCTATGAAAGGTAAATCCAGTCTGAGGCTCTCCTGGGTTCAGCAAAGGAGGGGGTGATTGTTGCTGTTAAAATACATAAATCTGAAGCCACTATCACCTGACTTAAGGAGTGATAAAAAGGAGTGTTAAGAAAACCCTAAAGGAAATACGTTTGTTCAGGAGTGAAGTAGACAGTAGGGGCTGTGAAATTGTGAAGACAGCTAGAGAACCAATCGGAAGGCGCTCTACACAACGTTTGTGGTAAAGTTCCTGTTTTCTTACTCCTTATTGCAAGCCTTATAAATTGATAAAGCGCCAAATATAATTTCCTGTGAGATACCTAGTTTTGTACGGGACACAAAACATACTGTTTTGAGCTAACTAGTACAATAAAATACCTAGATATAAATATATCTTCCAATTAGATTTGTCTATTGGAAAACTCATCTTTTGCCTATTGGCAAAGCCTATAAAACATGTCAGGTTGTTAATTTTTTCCACACACTGCTAAACTTCAATTGCATTAAGGCCTGATTAATAATTTTGCAATGGAACAACAACTTGGAGGTTTTCTATTTCTCCAAAAAAAAACCAAAAATTAAAATAAATATAAAAAAAAATCATATTTTATATTTGCCCATGTGCTTATTTCTTGCTGCATGTTACAAGCAAATAAAGAGTTACTCTCATTTACTTCTGCAGCCAGGGTTTAGCCTAGCAAAGCGAAAAAGGAATTCTTGCTTGCTTAAAAAAAAACACTTAAGTTCTCAACCTATTTCTAAACGGTCACAAAAGCAAACCACCTGTAAAGCCTTGAGGAAGAGCTCTCTGAAGGTTTTCATTGTCCTAAAAACGTCTTCTAAAGACAATTTTGTTCGGTCTTCACAAAGATAATCAGCAAGTTCTTCCTTTTTCCTTTCAACGCTGGCAAATTCCTTCTGCAGGTCCTTTGAAGCATCAAGACTGTCCTGAGACACATTTTACAACACAATTTATGTACATATAGCAAGTAACATACTCTGAGCTGCCCAGAAGACTCAAACCTGTTAACACGGAGCAATCAGTTTAAAAAACACTGACTATCAAGAACAGTTCATGATATGTGATGTTTTCTTCTTCACTGAACCACCTGCTTTTACCTACTTCCATTTTTCCCAAAGCAGCTTATTGCGTGTTGCCACTTTCATCACAGAACCATGTGGTAATTGGCACAACCTGGGATGACTGATCAAAGCAGATACAGCACTAGGGTTTTTGCCTTTTAGCTTTACTTAGGTGACCCTGTTTTGAGAACATGAAAAGCTGGAATGTTTGGAGATGTGTGCAAAGGAGGGAAAAAAAAAAAAAAAAAAAGGAAAGGCATATTGCAAATCTGTTCACTTTTTCCCCAAAGAGCAGGGAGACAAAACATATTTCTGTACTGAACTGTCGGCATTTATAGTTGCATCCTACATTTCATTTTTAGGGCCTTCTTTCCTTCTGCCCACGCACAAAGCTGACTAGTCCTCAGCTGTTTCCTCACCACAATACCACATTACACAAGTGGAGGAGAACATGGGATGCTCCCTCCATCAGGAAGTAGGGGGAGTGTAGATATGACCCCTTTACCATAGAGCTCTATGTCCAAATGCAACCTGAATTACAGTAGGCTTGAGAAGAGATTTAAAGTGTTTGGGAAGAAGGATGGGAAGCGTGTCACACCCACATTACCTACTTGAACAGATTTTGCGTGCTGCATTTTTATATCGTCTGTCGACAAAAGCAAACGCTTCTCCATTTCCAACAATTTCTTCAAATTGGCACCTGCCTCAGCCTGCATAGCATCAAAGTGGATTCTGAAAGGTCCACAAAAAGGACAGTACAGTTAAGGGGTGGGTCTTTTGTTTTCATTAAGTTAAAAGATTATTACAAACTGTAACATCTCTGCAGTGAATGCAGTTAATCATCCAACCCAGACCTTGCTTTTGCAGTTCTCTAGATATATCCTTTTTGATGTCCTGAAACCCTTATTTAAGAAAGAATATGTGCTATCTCTTTGTGCCAGATAAAAAATACTGAATCAGCAAAACTTATTGTGTTTCACAGTGCCTCCAGATGTGAGCAGCATTAGAAGAGTTCCTTGTAGGGTTTGCATTGTAAACAGTTCTCCAAAGGTCAACTCTGAAAGTTTGATTAAACTAGAGGGCAATTACTTAAAACCCAGCCCATTTATATCACTGACCATCAAGATTTAGTTTCAAGTCATTATGAGACAACACCCAAATAAATTCATGTTTCAAAACAACTTCCAACTTAAATTCTGCACAGATAACTCAGAAAAGCCATAATATTTTCTGTTGCATTACTAAATAAAAATACATTAAAAAAAAAAAAAAAAAAAGCAGATACTTAACAAATGCTAATCCATCTCCAGGTTTAAAAGTTACCCCTGCTTCCAGATACAAGGAAATCTCACATACTGCAAGGTCCCTATGAATTCATAGCAGGATTTAAAAATGTTAATTCTGGGGCTATAAAAGCTTAATTACAGTAATCAGAATCCACATATCTCTCTCTGATTCTTCTGAGATCAGCAGAAACAGCTGGCACTAGACTCATGAGGCTTTCAGGTACATAGGGGAAAGTCTGCAGAAACAGACTTTGTTCTTTTTATCCAGATGTATTAGAAACTTATGTTAGAAACTTGAACGAGAAACTAGGGGACTCCTGAGGACTCCCAATTGCTAGTAAATCACCCCAGTCATTCCCTCCTTACAGCAGCTCTGTGCATGTACCTCCTGATGGGCTTGCACGTGAATATGATCAAGAAATTTCAGAGAAACTGCATGTTTCCTTGTTACATTATGTGTAAGAATCTGGTCCTTTAGTGAAGGAGTTCACTATTTGTGCAGTTTTTGTAATGGATCATCCAAAATAAAAACCCACATAAAAAGTCTTAACCAGATTAATAACAAATCTCAACCCTGTTTGGTGTTAGAACGGAACCTCTCCCACAGCAGAGAAGTCCTGTGACCTTGTTACTGCACCATAAAATGACTCAGCTCCTAGTTAGCTTTAACGAGGTTGGTAATTCACACATGACAAAAACAAACAATAATGTCCTACCCTGCTGCCTTGGAAACAAAATCAAGATCTTTGGGAAGCTGCAGCAGATCTCTGTGGTTCTTTTCAATCTCCTAAAATTGAAGTGAAAAACGTTTACCTTGCACAGTAAGTCAAAAAGTATGAAAGTTTTTTAGATGATTGAAAAATTAACACTTCAGTTTTCATTCTTATAAGTGTAGGGATAGATTTCGTCTCGTTCATTCTTTTTCTCTATTTGGCATGCATAGGGAGTTAAAAAGAAAGCAAAAGGTCTTTTAACTGCTCAAGCTTACATCCCACGTGCTGTACAGTGCACAACTGACCTGAGGATTTGTCTTCATACCACAAAAATTAATTCCATTTGACAGATAAGTTCAGAATAAATGTCAACACAAGACAGAGGCTGGAGAAGAAAAGATAGAAACCAACAAGCAGACATGTTAAGTGAACTTGAGAAAGGAAACAATGTTAACTCTCTAAACATTACTGCACATGGATTTGACCCCATCTGCACAGAGAGGTGTGGAGAAGTTTTCGGTGTATTTCAGGCAGTCTCACCTCCAGATACCTACAGTAGGGTCCTACTTAGGTCAAAGCCCTTTAGTTTCTGAGGGATAAACATTTGAGAATAATGCACACAGGAACAGTTTTGTTGTACCTCCAAAATATAGTGAAGCAGAGTAATGTGGCTTTGGTTTGCTTTTGTTTCTGTTAGTCTGAGCAAGGCACTAATTTTAAAACCTCCAGCATCTCCAATGTGATGCCCCTAGAAGATACAGAAGAACAATCCTTCCTTCAATTTCCAAGTCTTGCATTTGTATTTTCTGTTAATCTTTAGAAATGCAGCAATTAGAGAAATCAGTTTACTTACATAATTCAGAAAGTTTCCAACTTTAAGAATCAGTTGGCAGAAAACTAGCAGTCGGTGACTGGTAAGAAGTGCTGAAAAATAAGAGAGACGTTTTCAATAAGTTAAATTATCTGAAACAGGATTTTCCTTAGGTTTGACAGTGGCAGTAATGAAATTCTTATCCAAGATTATGTCAACCCATCGTTATGGATTTGGAAGTCCACCAATATAGAAATAAATCAGCTGAATGGAAGTGGAATGAGTAAGTTTCTATTGTATCTTCTCTGCAAATGGATGGAAAACTAGTTTTCCTATCTAGTTTGGAGCATAGACATGTCATCTCTGCAGCTGCTTATGAGTGAGAACTGTATATGAGCAAGTGTATAAACTTGTGAATGATTATAGCCCCCATTTGCAGCACATATTCTTCTAAGCTAAGAAAAGCAAAAGTCTTTTTGCCTCATTTTCATCCTTAGTGAGAGTGATAACCAGAAGTTGTGCATTTTAGCAGGAGAATCTGGGGCAAGAATTAAGCTTTTGGGAGAACTAGAACAGAAACCCTGATCCACGCAATGAGATGGACCAGGGGACAAAGACAAACAGGTGGGACTGCAGTGTGCTATTGATTACAATGCAGTAAAGAGAAACTACAGCACCAACACCAGACAGCCAGGCATAACCAAGTTTTATGTTCAAACATAAACAAGTTTTGAAGTTTTAATGTTCAACAGGAGGTCACTGACTCTCAGACTATTGAACTGAAGAAATAATACAAGGGCAACTTCAAGAAAGATGATTTACAACTAGAACCAAGGCTAATTTTGAGCAGAGGGGGTTCCTGAAACACTGGTGAACATGACTTGGGGCATCCATTTTGGAAGCCAAACCAGATTCTGGTATGTCACTGAGGTTTGCGACACTGCAGAGCTAAGCTGGACTGCAACCAGTGCGCCCTAGAGGAAAAACTGGAACCAATTTATTGTTACAGACAAAATTCTCCACTACACATCAAAATTTCACCTATATTCAAACAGAACCTGGCATTGACAGAAAGGAAATTTCCTTCCTCTCTGCAGAACTAACCACTGATAGGAGGGAGGTGTGTGTTATTCATGTTGACAGAAGGCCCCCTCCAGAGCAGGACAGCACAAACTGCAATTCTGCAAAATGAATCCTAGAAGAATGAATTTGCGGAATAATTTTTACATTCATGACATATTCAGCAATTAAAAAGTTAATTTTTATTGTAGCATATGCTACCACTTGATGTTATTCAAGTAAAAGAGAGGCTTCATATGTGCCTGGGCATAGGCACAGCACTGATGCACTTACTTTCACAGGCTGTCCTGATGGCTTGTGCTTTTGGCCACAGACACTCCAGCATAATTTTTGTTTCCTCACAAATCAGCATACATTCAATCCGCAACTGATAGCTAAAAGAGATCAGCAGAAAAAAAAAAACTAACCAAACAACCCCACGAAAACAAACCTCACATGCCTGATTAATTGACTTGTGTTCAGCCCATTTTTAGGCAAAGTGCAGTACCAGCATTGTTATACTCTCTTTAATGCTCTGACATGAGAACTGGATTATAAATAAATCAAACACATATTTCCAAAGATGTCCTAGAAACAATTGTCTCCTCTTTCAGAAAGCAATGTTGCACTGACATCTGGCAGTGACTTCCTTGCATAATGAAGCCATAACTTTTTCCCAATTCCTAGGCAGCACTAACCAGGACTGTTTTTCCTCCTTTTGACTTCCCAAACAGAAATAAAAAATATTTTTGCAGTGATATTCTTTAATGATATTCATGCCTCACCATGGATTAAAGTTGTGGAAGAGCCATGAAAACATTTACCAAAGTACTTTTAAAGGTAGATATAAGTTTTAGACAATTAAAAGCCACATTTTCACTCTGAAATTTTTGAAAAGGCATCTGTGGTTGTGGCATGGCAACCAGTCAGGTTTATGGAGGGCTATTGCTATGAATTACAACATATCAACATGTTTTTATAAACAGCGTAAAGATTTTTCTGTGTATACCTCATCTGACTGGGTGAAAGCACAGGCACTGCTGTGATTCACTCACGGGTTTGTGAGCTCTCTTTGGCATTCTGGAATCTGAAAAGTGGTGGTGCCGTGAATCAGCAGGCTCGTGGTAGGATTCAGTCTGTAACTTCACGCCATGCAGATAGTTACTGTACACCAGTCAAGAGTTTCCTGGTATCAAGGTTAAATTAACTGTAACTTGCCAAAGGCGTCTGAAAGCCTCTTCAGCCTTTGGGAAGGAAAAGTTTCTCAAACCAGCTCTAGAAATAGCAGCCAGGTGATTTATTCTCAAGACTGAATATTAGGAACATCTGTCTAGCACAGGAAATAGAGGTCTTAATTCTTACAGACAAATCTTACAAGAACCACACTCAGACTGAAGACAAGAAAAATTTTACTTACCTAGGAACTTCCAAGAGATGGAGATAAAACTGATCTGCATTTGCTAATTTTGTTTTTTCTTCTTTGAAAGACTTCAGGCTATTTATCTAACCGGGAATAAAACAATAAAATAACCACACAAATATTTCTAGTGCCTATTGCTTCACACAAGCATAAAGTTGGCTTTTCTGAACTGGTTGGTGTGCACAGACAATGGGAATAAGGCAAATATACAATAAATTTCACATATTAACTGGTCTGTAAGGGCAAGCACATAGGTTTTGTCTTGACTGGAAGGTCATCTGTGTTTGTACAGCATCTTGTGGGATGAATCCCTGATCCGTAGGCAGGGATTCAGCAAGCTGCAGTGCATAGAAGTCCAGCAACGCTTTTAAAAAAGATAGGTGCTTTCCCTTTGTCATCGCTGAAACCTGCTCTGAAAGGCTCTGTATTTATCTAAGTCCACAAATGCTAATGTACTTCATCCATCTAATTAAAACAACGGGAGTATAGAGCAACACTTGATCTACAGCGATGATGAGGCTGCCAACAGGCTGTTGCCTAACCCCTGTGTGAAGAGCCAATCTGTTGCTGGCGCAGACTTCCCACCACTCTACCTTAGAAGATCATTGACTGAGATGGTGCAGGGGGGTGTGGGTTCCAGTTGTAGCTTCTTGCTTTTGTAGTGTGTTTCAAGCTGAGCACAAAGCACACTGAACTCCATCAGGATAACACACTTAATAGATACCTCATGGTCTTCAGGCAGCAGTTTAAGTAGCTGCTTCAGTATCTCAGCGTCCAACTTGGAACTGTCCCCTTCCTGAATCATGGCAGCAATCTCTTCGTTGGAGCTGTATGAAAGAAAAGTGCTGTTGAGCAGTGGCATAGGGAAAAGTAACATGACAAACAGCAGATACAAATCTCTCTGCTAGCACTTTGGGAGTAAATGAAGTAATTTTTATTATACCTGCCTCACATTACATTTTGGATCTTAGTCCTCAGAAGTACAGTGTAAATAATGAAAAAGCAAAGGAATTTTTTAAACCCAAAGTGTTATTCCTTCTAAACTGCATGTGCTCTCTGGGCTTTGCTCATCTTTACACAGCAAACCCGGAAGGATATCCTTTTCCTGCAGGCATCCAGTGTCACGGAGAAGAGATTTACTTTTGAATTTCCCCACTGCTTGCAGCAAAGCCAGTGCTAAAACCAGTGGCTCTCCTCCTGCTTAGAAGTGTTTATAAAGATCCCAGAAGTTTTACCCCAAATCCTTATCTGAGACTTAGGCAGACAACGTCTTTGAAACGAATCCAGACTGCTCTGGTTTGGTCTCCGGAGGGCTTGGTTCCTGGCAGCTATCAGTGCTAACAGGGGCAGCACCTTGTTGCAGAGCAGCCTCATCCCTCACAAGTGCAAGTAGGGCTCAACAATTTGATCCCACAGTCACTATCTGCTCTCAGGAGAGCGTAACTGCTGCCCAGGGAATCATGCAGAGAGAGGAAATAGCAACTGGATTAGGTTATGCACAGCTCTTCCCCACTGAGACGCAGTTTGCAATGGGAAAATAATAATATAAAAAATAAAAATATCCCTCTGACTGATTCAGATTTATTCTTAGCACAAAGGAACTTCTAGGCTGAGTTCCTTTTTGAAGTCCTCACAGTATGGGCCATTGCACAAAGGGCTGGGAGAATTCAGAACACGCTGCAGTAGTTTCAGGGAATCTGGGAGTAAATTCATTTTGCCAAAAGCTAGTATAGGTTCCTTTATTTTGTTTATTTTGTTTGTTTGTTTGGTGGTTTATTTTTTCCCTCCCTGTGAGGTCTGTGGTTTGGTAAATTTCCATTTGTTTAATTATAGAGACTGTTTCCTATTTATAGAAAAACTGCAGATATAACCTATACACCATATTGGATCTGAAGCCCTGGAGATGTCTCTTTAAAATTAATTAAATAACGTGAAATATCCAATCAGGAATCTTCACTAATGCTTGCTGCCAGCAGTTGATATTTATTTCAATAATAGGAGAGAAAAATATGTTTTCACATGATTTTGCTGTTAATTGTGACTATCATGTCTTTAGGAATTAGCGGTCCATTTTAGGCCTAATGACAATTTGAGACATGATATTAATTGTCTGGAAAGAGACTGCTACATCTTATTGGTTTATTATTTGCTATTTGTTTTGTTTTTTTAAAAAGTGAAGTAAAAATTTGACTCCTTGCTAAAGAAAGATAAAATGTTAATGTAAAGTATTTCTGCCAAATTTATCTCATTTAATGTCTGAATAAACACAGACGCATCAAATAAGTAATTCCCATGGTACTCTCTTGATCTTACCACTTAAATTGCTTCAGAAATATACTCAGAAGGAGGCTTTTTTTTGGACCTATGTATGTCATCTGTGGAGAGAGGGGAAAAAAAGCGGTGAGCTAGAAATACTCTGATTTTAACAGAAATTTTAGAGCTCTTGTTTGCTGGGCAAGATTCATTCTTCATGATAAGATTATCAACACTCTTCCTTCATAGAATCATAGAATGGGTTGGAAAAGACCTTTAAGGTGATCAGATCCAACCACTATTACCCAGGACTGACAAGCTGACCAAACTCAGAGCAATTTGAAACAGTACAGGTTGATAGATCTGTTTTAGAGAGAGAAAGAGGCAAAGGCATAGAGAAGGGAATTAATTTGTCTAGAATATTCCAATTGATAAGATTTAATACTGAAATTCCCATGTCCTCCTTCTCTCACATGAAGACCCATCCCTCAGCAGAGTTACTTCATGTTTAATTCTAAACCTCCCTGGTGCTTTTTCTAGATTTTCTCAGGAAATTATAAAAAATATTTCAAGCTTTTTGCATTATTAATTATTGACAGCATTGAAGAGTGAATAAGCTTTTAAATTCCAAGGATTTTGCCTGGCTCTACAAAAAGTGAGAAGTCCAATACCTCTTTTGTTTTCTTTATTTTTGGCCCCTTTTTCTCTGTAGGTGCTGTTGGTGGGATAGAGAAAAGTAGCTCCAAGCTTGCATAGTCAGGCTCCTTGCTGCTGCTTGGCATCACAGACCACATGGAGCAGCTTTCTAGAAAAGAGAATCACAATGAAGAACAGCTACAAGACACTCACCAGTCATGTGCCAGAAATTTATTAGGAAGAACCATGGGGTATGACTGTTCAACAGATATTTCCACTCAACACAGAGTATTTTGCAATCTTCAAGATGGACCACAGAGGTAAAGGAGCACTTTCAAGGCAGTGTGATTTGTGGAAAGCACAACACTTTAGAAGATGAATGAAATAGGATGCTCATTAATCCTGGACAGATGTTAATTTTTTTAAGAGTGGCAGCTCCCACAGATAGCATTGCAAAGGTTTGAAGGCTAATTAAACCTGGAAAACTATTGTCACATTCAATCCACTGAACCGAAGGCAACAGATAAATTTAATGGGCTGCTTCAAATTCTCTCTGCTGTCTCTGACTGGTTACACATTGCGCAATTGTGGTACCCAAAAAGGGGATGTTGCATCCAATTAGGTAAATGTCTCTCTTTGCAAAAGAAAGAGACTCCCAAGCCCAGAATTATTACCAGAATTATCAGTAGCCATCTGAGTAACACATGGCACTTCAAAACATGAACCGGTCTGCAACATCATTAACAAAGGATCTCATCTCCTTTTTCTTTAGGAGAGACTGCCACAGTGGCACTGAAGACATGGGGGATGAATCTGAATTTAGATCTCTGCCCAAGAAAGCAGACTATTTTTTTTTTTTGTTTTCTTTACATGCATGTTTATATATTTTTATCGTAGCAGCCAGTTCTTATTCCCTGATGTAAAGACCTAGCCCCTCAACAGTATTGCATTATTTGGATGAGAAGATCATGAACTAATCATCCCAGAGATATAAGGAAGTACATACGTCTCACCACATCAGAGGGGAGCTTCTGCCAATGGAACATCTTCATCCTCAATGTTGGTGTCTTCTTAGGGTGAGGCTGCCCCCCATAACCACAAGTAAGATGATTGCATTCAGAATTGCTGCATGGCTGGAGAGGTGGGAGTGCTGGGGCATTTATGCCAGGCACAATAAGTGGTGGAAGAGGCATTTTATGCCCAGGGGGTAGTGGTGGAGGAGGTGGCAGCTGTGGCAGCTGTGGTAGCAGAGCCGACAGAGCCGATTGTACTTGGGAAGATAAGGAAACACCTTGCTGGGAAGGTGACGTGTTCCCTGGACATAGCTGCAGCTTCCTGTAAAGGCCAGTTGGAGAAAGGCTCAGGTCTGCACTGGGGTTCTCCTCTTCCAAGTCCATATAAACTTGAATGCATTTGTTTACCTTTTGAACAGATCTTCTAGACACCCTTTTGAGGTGATTTGGGCATTGAATGCTTGATAGCAGGTTCTCTGTGGCTTGCTCCAGTCCCATTTTCCTGCTCTACAGAACAAGATGGCGCATGGATTAGGAAAGTTCTTCACAATCACTAGCTCTCACAGAGAAACTGAAATAACAGTGACCTTCTCATTAGGGTAACAGATGAAATATTTTTCTCTGCTTTGCAAGTGACATATCATGGTGCTTTCAGCTGTGATAAGTCAGGAGCAAAGCAGTACTGCTGGCTATAAGACTCCTTTTTTGAATTCTCTTGATCCTTCTGCTTTCTTGTTGTGACATGTTAAGAAAGGAAGAACAAATACCATCAGCACAATAAATTTCTACCTGGTTGCTTTTTTCCCCTTGTTGCTCAGCCATTCAGTAGGATTTTTCTCCTGAGTGGGTAAATAGATGCCTCCTATGAAAGTTGCTATAGCAGTCTACAGATGCAACTTCTCAAACAGCAAGGTCACACTTATTGCTGAGAAACCATGTTACTACACCTTATCTTGAATGCAGAGGGGTGGGGATTTTGAGAGAAACTCTCAAACTAGCCTAACAAATAAAACAAGCTACAGCTGAGGAGAACTCAGGCTGAGCTGCTTAGTAACCACCCAGGGAAAGGACGGATGAACATTTTCATGAGTAAGATTGTTTTTGCCCTGCAACCAAATTTTCACCTGGGATAAATCTTCACATTTGCACTAGGACTATACAGTTTCTCTGGGAGTCTCTTGCAAAAGACTGTGGAAGGCCCCATGTTGTAGGCATGCCCAATTTTACTCATGGAAGTAGCCCAACCAAAGTTAGTAAAGTACTTGCTGACTCAGGACTTGGTTTTGTTTGCTTGAGTGAACAAACCTTTCTGTTGCAACCACTTGCATTCTTATGGATGAACAGCGTCCTTAATTTCAGTAGCAGCAGTTATCTTCTGATTTCTCTCTTTATCTTCTATAGCAATGGTCATCAACAATGGTGGAAACACCACATGTTAAATGCGGAGCAATGAGCAGACCATCAAAACTTCACAAATGACAGAGTGGGTGTAGTCTTTTGGGACTGTATGTAGACAGGAACAAAGATCCTTGTCATCCCAGCCCTTGCACAAGCCTTTAACAAAAACACACATTAGTAGCATCAGCAGCTTTAACGGCGTTACTGACACTGGAAACTTTCAATTTTATGTTTAGTGTATGATCAGGATATAATGTTTTTGTTTCCAATGGACTAGATACATGGGGAAAATACTTCCCTAGTTAATAGTTATGAGTTATCATTTTCCTCCTAACATGGCAATTTTAAGTAATGACTTAATGCAGAAAAAGCCTTCCTAATGAAGATGCATCTCTAGTCCATCATACAGCTCTAAAGCATCTCCTGTAATTTGAAACAGCCTAATTTTGAAACCTAGCAGTTCATATAGATGTCTCCAGCTCTTACAACAGCCTCAGTAAAATTGTGAACCACTGGATCCAAGGCAGAAGAAAATAAAAAAATCTTTTGATTTGTGTTTTAAATCTCAATATAGTAAGAAAGACCTACATTGAAAAATAAATATTAAATCTTCTAGAAAATAAAACTCGATTTACATACAAAGTGGAAAGTTAAAATAGCTGGGCCAAAGGCCTATCATAGAAAATGAGCATTAACTGTATCTGCTGTTTTCATGAATTAATTTGTTGTTGGCTTCCATAAATATTTATTTTTTTCACAAATAAACACTAACACTTCCCCAAAGGTAAAGCAGGCTTCCATTTAATTTGTACAAACAACTTAATGTATCCCCTTTAGGACTTCACAATCTTTATGGTAAACTTGTACAGATGTCTGTAATTACTGTAGCAGGACAAGTGAGGGATTCAGCATTATGAAAGAGCCTAATGAGAAATATGCCACTTTACACTAGAAATATTACAAGTAAAATGAGCTGATTAAAAAAAAAACCCAAACTTATTAAGAGTAATCGTGTTAGAATTCTGCTGCTGGTTTATTTTAATTAAGCTCTTGGAGGAATCACTAAAAGACTAGTAATTAGGCAGCTTTTTTTTTTTTTATTCAGAGTGCTCTTCTGAATTGCTAGAGGGGTTGTGGAAAGGAAAGTCTTGTTTGTAAAAATCCTAACAAATAAGTAATACAACACGAGAAACAGCTAATATACCTTGAATGATAAATAGGCTTATAATAATGTACCTCCAAAGATTATACTTTAAAGACTCTGTGGAGCAATCCATGCTCTTAGGAAGATTAAAGCTTTGGAATAGAATCAAGGCAGCTGTAAGTTGCATTGCTGATCATGATCAAATAAGCTTGGGGGTATATATAAAAAACAAAACAAAATTTCTCCTTAGAAAGTGCAAAATTCAGCTCTGGTAAATATACATGTATATGCACACACACTTATCTCGGTTCAACCAGACAAGGACTAGCATACTGCAGAAAGCTCTAAAAACTCAGTAATTGGCTGGCACCACTTTTGGCAGGGCAGAGAACAGAGATTGATTCAAGGCACCAGCCCAATTCTGATGATCCAGTTGAAATCAATTAACTTGCAATTAACTATGAAGCTGTTTTCAGTGCTTTGCTACTCTACCTTTTGTGTTAGTGGGAAAGCTGCTGGTGTTTGAGGACTGTTATAACACAGGCTTTCTTTTCCATCAGCTTACTGACATGCTGAAAAATAGGCATATCTTTTGTTAGCCTGGAAAAAGAAGTATGTTTATGGAATAGGTTTTAGATTTTTAAGTCAGATCTGAAGAACATCTTACCTATGTGTCTTGGGCCATGTAAGCCCTCTCATTTTTTCATTTCTATTGTTGCCAATGGGCTGATTTGGGGCTATGTTATTTTGCAAAACTTGATTTTCTTTGTAGCTGGAAGTTCATTTATTGGTCATTATGCTGGAAACAGGGATTTCAGTGAATGCTTCAGAAAACCTCATTATTTCCCTTTGTGTGCTATTCCCAAAGGGTTTTTTTGAAGGGAGGGAGAGTAGTTTTTTAAAACTTATGCCCCGTACACTTCCATGGTAACCATCAAAAGGGTAAGTACAAAGTTAATATCTGCAGTGTAAGACATCTTTTAGGGCAAGAAAGTATACTGCTTACCAGATGGATGGAAGTGAGTTACAGGATATATAACCCAACCATGGAAAGCATAAGTCGCTTGGTTATGAAGGTATATGATCCCTAACTGGTGATGGTGTCTAATTAAAACAAAGGTACTTGTCATTACTTCCTAGTGCTATGGTTGCACTTGCCATGGTTTGGATTTGTAGATCTGCTTGCATTTCAGAGGCTCCCAGTGCGATTTTCATCACTGTTGACTTTTCAACAGGTGTAACCTGTTCTTGATGTTTATGATTCTTTCAGGAATGAAAAGTAGAAGAGATTAAAGATCTCAATCCATTCTTGCATAAGCAATCTTGTTGCTGCAAGGGCCATCTTCTTCATTTCAGATGCATTTCTAGAGGTGTCTAAGGATTTTCTGCATTCTGGATTCACAGAGGTCTTAAGGGAACTACAGTTCTTTGAAAGTTGTCCTCTTCCTTTTGTTTTGAGGCTAACATGGCTGCAAACGTGTTATGATATCAGAAAGGAGAAAATTATAAGACTTATTTTTTTATTTTTACTTATTGCTAACAATACTTCTTTCGTGGTGTTTTTCATCAACAGTTATCCGAGTGTTTCAAAGGATATAATTGTCCCTATTTTATAGACGTAGAAGCTAAGGCACAAAGAAATGGCTTCCACAGTAACTTAAGAAGCCAGTGGCATAAAATGAGTGATCTCAGTAGCCCAAGTACCCAGCATTTCATTTCAGTGCTGTTTAGTCTTTGCAATCTAGCAAGTTACCCACCTCTTTATTGTTAAAATCCAACTACTGCCTCCATTTTCTTGTATCAAAAAGCTGGAAGCACTTTCCACTCTTTATCTGCCTCCATTGCTGGTTGGAGAATGTCTGTGAAATCTACGCACTTAATGCCTCTGGGCTTGGTGCTAGCAATAGAGTTAATGAAATAGCCCTCTAAGGGAACAGGCTGCAGCTTTTGGCAGCTGGTGGGAAGGCAGGACCCTTGGGTCTGCTGCAGATGGAGGCAGGACCCTTGGGTCTGCTGCAGATGGAGCCTGGACCAACAGCAGCTGTGGGTTGCAGACACTAGGGGAGACTGCTGCTAAGACCTGGTCTTTGTGAGCTGCAGCAAAGTGATGAGGCAGCTCAATCAAGCAACCATGTGAAGGTGTATGTAGAGCATGGAAATGTGATGTGAAAGGTAAGAAGCTGGGAGAACACGGATTTTAGCACCAAGGGCTTTGTAGAGAGTAGGGATGAACGCTTCAAAATGGAATGTCAAGTTACTTTAATGGGGGCTTTTATAGTTAGCTGAAGGGATTAGTGACAGGATATAATAGGTGTAATCTTTGGATTAAAGCTATTTGGATTTGCTAGGTTTGAGATAGGTCATGGTTTGGAAGAGATTATTACCATGTTGCTGTCATTTGATATTCATGCAATTATGCTATGGTCTGCACCCAGGTCTCTGCTGGCAGCCAGCAGTATGTGCCATAGAATGTGCCTTGCAGAGGTCAGGTCTCTCTGTCTTCTAGACCCCTACAAGCAAAGTGGAGCAGTTGAAAATACCTGGAGGGAGAAGAGCCCTTCTGTCCTTCTGTTTTTCCCGGGGTCACACCAATTAAGGAGGTATTTTAGAAAAAGCAAGGTATTTGTCTGTGATTCAGGATGCGTTAATAGACTGTTACGATAGTATATGTGGTCAATACTCCTGGGGCATACTATTCTGAGTGTATGATGCTGGTTCACCAAAGGAATAACATACAGACCTGAAAGGGTTTCTGATCTGCTGCTATCTTTTCTAAACTATATTGCTTGTCTTGTATCTGATTCTTGCCAAACAGAGAATCAAAGAAATGTTGGTTGGGAGGCACCCTGAAAATGGTCGTGCCCAAGCTCCCCTTCAGGGGACTATCACTACCACAACAGATCAGATCAGATACAGTTTTGTCTAGTTGGGCTGCGAAAACCTTAAAGAACGGAGAAAACAGAACTGGCAAAGAGTACAAAAAAGATGTGTTTCTCCCAAAGGATTGCTCCTGGAAATTGTGTGCTATTGGGAGTTTCATTTAGATTACAAAATAGAGTTGCTGAAGGATCACAGCAGCAGACATTGGAAGATGTTACCTTTTTTGCCGGTATTGTCTATTCTTCTTTGTATAAACCCTCTCTGTAGTAGTTCTGACTTTCTCCATCTATTCTAATGGATTTGGTAATTAGTTGTCACTAATTCATGACTAAACTTATCACAGATTATGTGGTAGGAAGTTGCATAAGTGCTAACAAACACATCGAGTTCTGCATTCCCAGAGCAGAGCAAACCAACCGTAACCATAATGTAGATGTTGCCAGCGAAGTCTGCTGATCCTAGGGAAAATCTACTTGGACAGGCTGGGAGTGTATCTAAATTGATTTGATGGGAGCTGACTGTCACAGACTGATTCTTGTCTTCTGACTTTGAGTAATGCAAACTGAGCCTGCTTAAATTCTCCATGGCAGAAGTGCTGACCTCTTGCTAATTCCTATCGACACCTGTCTCTGTGTGAGTTGTCACACACTGTTCTGGCAAGAGCTGTTCATGCTGCAGCAAAGAGACTGTTAGAGAGTCCCTAATGTGAATTAAGTACTAGCACAGCATGGATGGAGGAGTGACTTATGCTTACAGTGTTGAATATGCTGATTAACTTGCAGTGATTAAATTCTCCACTAGTATATAAGGTCTGCTACCTGCTCTACACTAAGGAGTTGGAAACATTCTTCTGTACGTGGACCTTATTTTCATTGCAAATCCTGACAGCAATGCCTTTAGTCTGCAAGATTGTTACTGTGTAATAATTGCAACCACTTAGAGTGGTCCTTTCATTACCACTGTCCCATTTTTAACTCTCTTTATTTGCTTTTCTAGATATGGCAAAGCTGCCTTTCATATCCCATCCACAGCCTGATTATGAGGTGACCAAAAAAATGTGGTTTATGATGGCTTTCAGATACATTAAGTGAACATAACTAACATGTTCACCCATATTTCATGGCTGTGACTATTATCACATAGATAGAATAAGACTGGTAGTGCTGATTTTTAGTACTGGCAAGCTTGCATGTTGTACTCGGTTGACCACTGTGCACAAAAAACTAGAAATATGAAACTGTAGATCCAGACTTCATGTTTGGACAGAATGAAAACTGGTTAATTTTGCCTAAATAGGCTTGTGCGTTTTTACTGCGTCTCTCTTTCGAAGCAGAACAGAAGGCATTTCTCAGCCCCCTCTGTGAAATACATTTTCTACTGAATGTAGAAGACCAAACGATATGCCCAAACTAAAAGATATTGGCATACCTTTGAACGCAGATTTCAGCTGTAATTTAAGTACAGCGCAACACTGGTGGTGTTCATGTACTAGGTATAGCTCCATTTATACATCACTATTTCTTTAAGAGAAAACAATGAGTAATTATTGCTAAGCATACAGGACAATTATATTCTCAGGTGCCTTATAGGCTATGTGGAAAATATAGGACTTTGATGAACAAATTCAGGTGAATCATAGGTCTTCCCCATTCCCACAAGAGAAAGGGAACTTATCAAGCACTTATTTTATTCTAAGCTTTGACCAATTTTCAGTATTAAAATAAAAAAAAAATAATAATACCCAGAACAAAACAAAAATAAAAACAAAACCCCCAGAAAACTAACCCTAAAAATCCATCTCATAAACACATGTGAATTCTGATGTGAAATACTTGGAATGGACTTATGCTGATGTCTTTCATAGCTTCCTTTTATCATATAACCAATGCTTAGTTAAGGAATACGCAGTTATTTGGCAGCTAGAAACTTGTGGCATTCACAGCCTGGTTTACATACTGGACCCCATGTGCAGTTGCTGTGATATACCAGAAAAAAAACCTTTTTTGAAGTCCAAACTCATTGTTGACTTAAATGACCACAGACCTATTCAAGTAGCTGCAAGTAACGTTATTTTTACCAGCAATTAATTTCGCCTTGCAAACACTGAAAAATCTTCAGGATCATGAACTTTATTTTAAGGTAAAAATGGAGCAAAACTGCACATCCCAGTTGAACATCTTTCTTTGACTTGCTCTGGTTCTGTCCCTCTGTTCTTCTTAGTCACTGTAATGGAAGCAGAGCTGCTCTGCAGTAATAAATTATAAATGCTGTGTTTTAGCCTGCATATTGGGATATGATTGAAGAGATAATTTAACATTGTTTTCACAGATGACTGTGAAACAAATAACCAGCAGTGGCTAAAAAGAACCCATTTTTTCATAAACTCTTGAGGGTGGTGGAAAGACAATGCCAAGCGCCCTCTCTTTGGTGACCAAGATAAGAACACAGCAGTAAAATTTTTGGCTGTGTGGAAAGAGCTGCTCTTTCTGGGTAGAAATGGGGGATAGCTGAAAGGCCCAGACAGAGAAGTGGATGCCTGCTGAAGCAAGCAGTCTGCAAAGCATTAGCAGGTAAGGTTCCCTAGGTAACACCCAGAAAGCCTGTTTGTTCCTGAGTCTTGAATCTCCAAATGATATTCCTATTGACAGAGCAGTGGGGTAGGGAGGAGGAGGCTGGCTGCTCACTGCTAGTCTGGGCTAGCAGAAACACAGAGGTTGCAAAGTTGCTGGGAAAATGTGTTTAATACTCAGATTTTTGAAGCCTGGGGTCTAATCTGAGTGCAGAGAAGCCAGACTAAAGAGCGAAAGGGTGATGCTTGAGTGATTTGCTCTGAGACAGGAAAAGAGGAGAAAAGAAATGGGAAATCCGTGAATGTGATAAAGCTAGTCCTAAAGTCAAGCCTGGGGTGGGTTACATGATTAGGGGCTCTGCATGCTTCTGCCAGCTGGGAATGGAATTTCAGTTGAGAAAGGGCTGTGCCGCTCTGTGAGGTCTCCTGAACTGAAGCTCCCCATGCGTCTGCTCTCAACGCATACCTGCTTTTGTTAACCGATTCTCAATATGCTAATGCCAATGCTTTGGTTAAAATAAACCAGTGGTTTAATTCTTAACTTCAAACTTAGTCCAGAAAAGTTTTCAATATTACAAGGATAAGTCCTATTAAGCAAAGCAAAATAAGCTTTAGCCTGAACATTAGTCTAGCCACAGTGAGTTACCATATAAAGGCATAGTTCTTAAATGTACCCAGCTCTTCCACTTGGTTCATGTTTCAGCACAGTACCATACTATAGATTCAACAAACATTGATAATTTTAAATTGACAGCTATGTACAAAACTATGATACAATGTTATTACAAAACTTAAGAAATCTCTGCATTTTGAAAACACAATACTGCACATTCCCAGTTTTAAAGCAAAAGCAACATGAATCTACACATTGTACAGTTTGGACATGAAGAATATTGAGTGCAAGCGGCTGACAACAGAATTCAAACCCAGAGTTTTACCAAAGGATGAGCTGAAATAATCAAGTACTCTGGAAAACCTCTGTTGCTTTAACAAGAGGAACTGGGGCCCTGGATCTCTGAAAGCTCATGAATGTATCTGTGTGTGTAAGAAGACTGCAAGACTACTGATGTGCTTCAACTTAATTGCACATAAGCATCATGTAGAATCAGACACTGTTTATATGGCCATATGCTTACTAAAATACAGTTGTTGTTTTTTTTTTTTTATTTTTTTTCCCCTGTAATGAATTTCCCTGGGTTTAAATGACTGAGAGTAAAAATTCTTTTGTCTGATCTGGGTCTTGGATCTGGTTCTATATAAATCATCAGTGGGCAATGAGAAGAGGGAGTTAACATGCTTCCACCTGTGATGGTACAGACACTACTTAACTTATACCCTTACTTTAGATGAGGCACTGCTATTTTTAAGATTTCTCTCAGGGCTAAACACTGAGGTCTTTTCTTGGGCCACACTCAGCTGCTGCTTCAAGTGGAGTTCGGCCAAAGAGCAGGTTGAAAGATTTGGTTTCCAGGACAGGAGATGAGAGCTTTGAGCCTTTCATGCCACCACGTACAGAACTGGCCTCTGGCCCCATGAGTGCCCAGCATGAGGTGAGGGGTCCAAAGTCTCCAGGGTGGTCTCTGGGTCTTGGGGAGGGAGCGAAAGCCTGCACGAAGAGAAGCAGTGAGTCCTGTTGGGCAGAGGTGACAATGGTGGTGTCTTGGCGATGCAGAACCTGGCTTCTGAGAAGCTGGCAGCTCTCTGAGGACATGAGAGTGGTTCGCTAGGTCTCTGTTATTTCTTCTGCCTTGTTGTGACACCTGCAGGAGGAGGGGAAAATGCAAACTGTTTGTAACTATAAAACAAAAGCAGTATGGTTTTGTATGTGCGTGCATCTAATGGTCAGGGTGCTACTAGGAAAACCAGATTCAGGTTCCTCCGGTAACCTAAAATCAGGTAGAGCTAAACGTTTATGTTCCTAATAAAAGCTTCATGTTTCCAGAACTGATTCTGATGTTCATGAGTTTGTGCAACTCTGCTATTAAGCTGGGTGCTAGTTCAGGCCAACAACATGAGTCTTGTGTTTTCTAAGCAGAGTATTAGAATATGCTTCTAGGTATCAAATTGCTGTACTTACTAAACCTAGAGTATTTAGCAGTACTGTCAGAAGTATGGGGCTACACACTGTCATTTTAAAAGCCTGTCTCGCTCATATCCAAAACAAATACAATTTCTAATGACAGACATGAAGGCAAAGGCCATACAGCAAGATGAGCATTAGCTTGGCTGCATTATCATGGTCTGTGAGAAAACTGCTCACAGACAATACTGAGTCTGCAGAAGAGGATGTGAAACATCTGTTCTCTAGTATTAAAAGAAAAAAAAGGAAAACCCTGACCCTCAAATCCTGATGTGTCTGTGGGTAGAGGCTGAAGTCCTACTGTGCCATGTATTTGTCACAGCTTCTGACAGGCAGTATTGTGTCCCCCTCCTGCCCTCTGCCTCCATCCTTACCAGGCTGTGTTCTTCAAGCACTGGCCTATGCTCCCAGTTTGGTTTGTCCTTTTATTTCATAGGGAATAAGTCAAGCAGATTTTTGGGCAGGGAAACTGTCAAAGCCTGGCTGCTTATGGACTTGTGCTTTCAAGACTTTTGTTTCCCCTAACCTTCCTAAGTGACAAAGATGGGAGGAGAGGAAGAGGGAGCTACACAAACAAATGTGAACATTTGTCTGTAGCAATCCTCGGGGGCTTAAGGCAAGGGAATTCAAAGAGCACTTCCTCTGAGTTCAGGCATTTGTGCAGTCCCTCCTGGGTTTGTCAGCTTTTGTTAAATGGTCCTTCTTCAAGCTCTTTCAGATTTGGTAGGAAATGAGTTCAGACTTTAACAGGGTGCACATGGAGTGTGACACCAGTGCCTTGATACCACCTTAAAAACAGCTAAACCATTTCTTTCAGGAATATGGAGATAATGTGGGATACCACTCTTTGGGTGTAAAAGCCAACATTTGAAGAATATGAATATCAATACAGAAATTGCTGCATAACAAGATATAGTCAAGGTGAGGCAAGAGATCTGTGGCCGATTATAACAGTGTTTTACTGCTCTGAAATATTATTTCACAGGCCCTTACTCTGCTGCTGTTACAAAAGCTCTAAAAACTGGACACGTCTCAAGAGAAGTCCTTCTAGGAGGAGCCAGGCACTGACTGTGTGGAATCCTGCAGAGATTCCTCAGATCTGCCACCCCAGGGGCTGAGGTCACTGGGCTGTGTGGGACAGGGCTCCCAGCTGGGCCCCCAGGCACTAGGGGAGCTGCAGAATAAATACATTCCTTTCAGGAAACCAGACAGAGGGAGATTTGACATTACTGATGCAGCTCATAAGAGATGATCATCAGCATGGAAAGGACAATGCGTAACTATGCAATTTCAGTACGGTGGATATTTTGATTGTTTATTTTTCTTGCTTTTCTTTCCATTTCCTGTAAAAACAGGCAAATTTTTGTAAATGAACATCTCACTTTGAAACTCAATTTTTCTTTTGAGAGGCAATTATATGTTGCCAGCATCAGTGAAGGATGCAGCAAACTTGGTACACTCTTTCACTAGAAATTTGGTTACCTGTATTATTTTTTTTTGGTAACAAAAGCCAAATGACTTACCCCTACCCCCATCCCAGAAACCTGCATGAATGCACATAAGACGCATGCACAGTCTGCTCCAATGGACTAGTCTGTGTGCAACTCTAGAATGGAATTAGCTTTGAGGGGGAGTTGGTGTCTTGCCCCAACTAGCACTTCTCCCAGTGTTCAGTGTTCTAATCCCTTTTCTAGGTACCTCTATTTAAAGGGCACTATAGCAAGTAACCACCTGCAAGCAAACCAAACATTGTACTTCGCAGGAAGTAGGTACTGAAATTGCATTTTTACAGTTTTTGAGAAAATAATGGGATCAAAGCAAAGGCTCTTTATCACATGAAGCTGGATTCACTTGGTTAGAGTAATGACTTTCAATTATCTGCAGGGAAAGGTGGTTTGGTTGCTGCTGACGCAGAGGACAGACACGTGGGCTGCGACCCTGTGTCGAGGGGAGATCAGCACTGACTCCACTCAACACAAGATCAACACCCTGGAGAGGAAAAATCAGAGTAACAAATTTATTTTACATGTATCTGTGATTAGACACAAGGACAAAAAGCTTAGCTGATATGCTGAATACTGATTAGGTCTCTAAAGTCCCAATGCTGTGGTTAGTTCACGTAAAAACACCTTTGCGAGTTTACATACCTCATTGTACCACACAATCTTTTTTTGTTTTTTTATCTCCAGTATCAGTCTCAACCTCTGCTTTTAAACAAAAGAGAGACACTAAATACATCTGATCATGGCAAGGCGAATATAACAACAGGGAACTTTTTATCATGAAAACATTGTCTAGTAGAGAGTTTCCTAAGATGCCATCCCTGGATGCCCAGGGAATCCTGTGGCTTTTAGGGGAGTCAGCTCCTTAAGCCAGAAATACTGATTTCAGATGTCAGGAAAGCATCACCATGTGGTTCCATGCTGGGAGCGTGGGCTGCTCCCATTGCTGCAGCTCCTGCCACCTTGTGGGAAGCAAGTTTGGGAACCACTGCTCCACAGAAAATGCTTCTGGTTTGTGAAAGTGGCATGTTTAGAAATATAAAAAACTACAGCTTCAGGGCATACTGGCATTATAAGGTAAGTACCTTAGTGGTAAATGCTCATTTTCCTGAGCAGTTGGTATTCAAACCCCTCTTCTCCACTTTCTTTGGAAAGAAAACCATTAAACATTGATAAAAAGACACTTCCACCCCTTTTCTGCCCATTTGCTTGACCCCAGGATCTTGCAGGAAACAGGCTTTGGACAGTATATTATGCCTTTCTAATGGCTGACAGACCCATGTGTCTTCCCAGTGAGACACCTCTATTTCAGCATTCAAGTACCTTCTGCTCAGTAGACTTTGAGTGACTTGGATGCACCTCCCAGGTTTGGGACCAGCAGGGGACGTCTCCCACGAGGCAGACCTGGGTGGCTCCATGCCTCCTGTGGCTGAGCTCTCTCCCGGTACCAGTGGGGCAACCCAGTGCGAAGGACTGATTTGGCTGGCCAAATCCGATCCTTCACAGAAGCATCAGCAAGATCACCTTTTTTAATTGCTGACTTTCTCCCCTCTTCCTGCAGTGATGATTTGAGGGCCTGATGTTCAAGATCCACCTAAATCTCCCTGTGGTGGGCTGTCAAGTGACTGCAGGCAAAACTTGTTGCAAGGAGGCTTAGGAGAGGAAAAAAAACCCACAGCAGCACTGATATTGCTGCCTTTATGTGTTTGTAAGTAGTTGGGAGGGGGTGATGGCTGATTAAGTACGCAGTATTAACTGCTCTTAATCACTGCTCTGGAGTCTAATGGGGCTCTTGTTTGCACATAACTGTGCCTTGTAGCTGTATTTAGCACACTTGACAGATGTGCTTATTGCCATCTTTACTGCTTATGTGTAATGGGCTTTTTAATTATTGATTCATCATTACCCTTTTATAAACTACTTGTAAATGTCAAGAGAATGAACTACGCCAGTGTTTTTCTTTTTCGGTCTCTTTCAGGTTTAAAAAAATAACAGCTCCATGAAACAGTGTAGCTCTAGGGGCAGGGGGCATTGCACCTTGAAGTGGAGAGGAACAGATGTATACAAATATGGGAGGAAGCATCCCCAGTTTAACTCGGTCCCCAAGTGCTGTATATGAAATAGGCTACCTGAGTAGCTTTTGCTGTGCCTCTTCTTCTTCCTCCTTTTCCCAGATGACCTCTGCTTTTCCCTGTCGGTGTGAGTTTGCTCTGGAGGAAGTGTTGCTGAACAAGAGGAGTCAGTGGCTGGCTCCTCCGAGAAGGACTTCTCTTGAGATGTGTCCAACAGTGAGTCAGCACCAGGGTCTTCATTTTCCTTCACCATCTCTTTTGACTCTGCCTGATGAGACCCACAGAGAGCAGACTGAGCACTGCCAGGGTCAACCCTGCTCTTGCTCAGCTGGGTTTCTGGCTCCTGCACCAGCCCATTGCGCTCCAAGTCATCAGCTGGGCACTCCTTGTCCTGGCCTTCTGAGATGCCCCTGCTGATCCATCTATGTTGGTCTCTCACAGCAGTGGCTGAACTACCACTCACAAATGTTATCCCTGCGCCCACGTTAGCAGTAGAGAAGGCAATGGAGCCACCCTCTGTGATTGGCTGGAGGCTTGCCCAGCTGTCTGCCTGCTTCATCCCAGTGCCTGGCATGGGCTGACTGGCCCCATCAGCTTCCACCAAGTTTATTGAAGGGCTTTCCATCCAGGTCTCTGGTGGCAAATCTCCAGCATTGTGTTTAGATAACACCTGGTTTGAAGCGGAAGCATCTGTAACATCTCCACCCACGTCCATCAAGGCAGCACTTGATGGGGAAGTGCTTTCTGAGGGATGATCATGGTTGTTTTCCTTGGTTTTATCATCCATCTCCTTTCCTGCTGCTTGTGTATCCTTAACGTCGTTTCCTTTGAACAAGAAACATGCAATCAGCCACAGCTGCAGAGTTGCATCTGGGATCAACCAAAGTACTTCTGCCACTAGGAATGCTTACTACGAGCTAGTAGCTGCCTGGGGAGGGTTCACTGACCCTAAAGAAGCTGTGCAAAGGCAGCACCATTTTAACTTCCTTATATCCCACGTGGCCACCCCAGCTGGAATCCAAGCCTCCAGCTCAGCAAAGCCCCTGCTCTGTTTTCAGCAGATATTTCTGTGTCTTTGCTGCCAAGCAGCTGATTTCATGGAAGCCCCTCGGCTCCCAAGGGTGCCTGAAAGCCTATGCAGGAAGAGGGAACCTGCCTGCAAGGTCCTGAACCAGGTAGAATTGCTGGCTTGGCTGCATGAGCACTTCAAAACTGCCCATCAGCGAGCCTAATCCTGCCCTTTCAGAGCAGGTTTTGGAGAGCCACAGTGTGCAACTCAGGTTCTGTGGCAGGCCAATATCCTTAGACTTACCTACTGTGCACTGATAACAAGGTCAAAAGACCAAAGAAAAACTAAACACAAGGATTGTTTCCTAATAAGCACATAAGGACTTAGGTCCCTTTGTAATTAAGAGTTTTTAATCTGTGTTTTAAGGGTTTCTTTGGGCTCCCAAACAGGCTAAGACAGGGCGCAGCAGACTGCAAGGCAGTGACAAGCTGTGCTACTGAGATGTGATAGCACAGGAGGGACTTGTGTGGGGATGACACCACTGTCCCATCAGCATGGTTGTATGGCTGACAGGTGGGCCATGTCTCTCAGAGGGTTTACCAGCACAGGTACAAGGCCATGCTGCTTTAAATTGCTGCTAATTCTGGGACAGACCTGGCTGGCAACAGCTCAGTGCTCTGCTCTTCTCCACAGCACTGGCTGCAAAGCCTCCTTAAATATAATGCCCCAAATACAAACATGAAGGCTTCTGGCTTATGTGCTTGGCTCGGGCTCAGAGGCAAATGGGAATGAATACCTGCAGGTATGGTGGTGTCTGTGTTCTTACCAGACTGGCTCTCCCCCGGGCCGTCCACAGGCAAGGTTTTAGGAACTGCATCCAACTCGTGTCTGTTCTTTGTCTTTCTTAGTGTGAACCCTTTCCTTATATCAGCTAGCAGCGCATCGATGACACACACCTCCTCCTGCTTCACCACCCCCTTCTTAACTGGGAGAGAGAGAGATCTGGGTGTTAAATCCTCACAGGAGGTGGGGCAGAATGAGATTTTGCAATGATGCTATTGCTTGGGGCTGGTACTGCTGTGCTGGAACAATCAACCACTGGGCAAAACCAAGGCACCAATGCCAGGCCTGGCAGCAGCCCATGCTCCATGCCCCCACAGCAGCATGTCCATTCTGAAGTCAAAAGGTATACCCCAAACTCTGGGTACTATAAGCTGGCACCAGCTCTGCCCAGGCTTGTGCCTGGCTGTACCATGACATTGAAAAACCACCTGTTTGCTATCCATGTTGGTGGGGGCCTTTTTTTTGGAAGGAAAAAAATACTGGTTTTCCTTTCAGCTGCTTCCAAATGTACTTTTCAATTGTGCCTTTTGTTTTCATCCACAGAAATACAGATTCAAGTTATCTGCAGGATTTTGGGGTAGATGCCAATCTTACAAAGTTTAACCATGACAAGTGCAAGGTCCTACACCTGGGTCAGAGCAATCCCAGGTGCAGCTACAGGCTGGGCAGAGAAGGACTTGGGGGTATTGGTAAATCAGAAACTTAACATGACCTGGATTCAGCGTGCTCTCGCAGCACAGAAAGCCAACCGTATCCTAAGCTGCATCAAAAGGAGTGTGATCAGCAGGTCGAAAGAGGTGATCCTGCCCCTCTGTTCTGTTCTTGTGAAACCTCACTTGTATTGTGAGTACTTGAGTATTGAATACTTGAGTATTGTGTGCAGTTCTGGTGTCCTCAAAATAAAAAAGACATGGAACTGTTGGAACAAGTCCAGAGGAGGGCCATGAGGATGATCAGGGGACTGGAGCACCTCCCATATGAAGATAGGATGAGAAAGTTGGGGCTGTTCAGCTTGGAGAAGAGAAGGCTGCGTGGAGACCTCATAGCAGACTTCCAGTATCTGAGGCTGGCCTATAAGGATGCTGGGGAGGGACTCTTTATGAGGGACTGTAGTAATAGGACAAGGGGTAAATGGTTCAAACTTAAACAGGGGAAGTTTAGATTGGATATAAGGAAGAAGTTCTTCACTGTAAGGGTGATGAGGCACTGGAGTAGATTGCCTAAGGAACTTGTGAATGCTCCATTGCTGGCAGTGTTCAAGGCCAACTTTGACAGAGCCTTGGGAGACATGGTTTAGTGTCCCTGCCCATGGCAGGGGGGTTGGAACTAGATGATCTTAACCCTAAATATTCTATGATTCTATGATTTTTGGGACATCAGTAGTCTGTGGTAAAGAGAGACTATTCAAGTGTACAAGGGGATTTCAGAGGTAGACGAAGTCAAATATTTCTTGTGAGATTTGGGATTCAAAAGTTATGTTTAGAAACTGAAAAGTTAACTGAAATGTTTCAATTTGATTTTGTTTTCTGCTGTTCAGTCAGCAAACCTAAAATTAACTTCTATGCCCAGCTACAACTGTGAAATATCAGTTCTCAGCTATGGCTGAAAGCCTTTAAGGCTAAAAGCCTTTAGTCACCTGCATGTGGAAACCCATAAAAAAAATTACCACTGCTGGTCCATTAAAGCAGGGACATTAAAGAACTCCTCTCAGCTCCATCTCTCTTTTTTTAAGTTCTTTCAGATACTCACTGACTTTTCCGTTTTCTCCCTTCTGTCTTTTCCCTTCTTCCTCTTCCAGCTGTTTCTTCCTCTTCTCTGCTTTGGCAGCTTGCTCCTTTCTGTCCTTGTTCTCCTGCAGTGAAGTAACAGGGGCATGAGAAGATTGGCAATGTCTGCTAGAGAAGCTGATGAAAAGAAAAATCCAGAGATCGGTGCAAGGGAAGATGAGAAATTCTGACAGTAAATAAAATGGGCACGGGGAATAAGGGCTGTCTTGCCAAAGGCCAGCACCACTGGGCTTGGCTAGGACTCAGCCATATCCCAGTGGGAGGTGGCAGTGGTGATCTGTCCAACACAGCTGCCTACCAGAGCACAGATCTTCTGCCTGACCTTTAGCTGAGACAAAAGTGGAAGGTACTGAAGCCACAATTCCCTCCAGACTACTGGCTTCTTTACTACACATCCATTTTCTGAGTCTGTCTGCTCAGGTTGGAGTAAAGGATTAAGTTTTATTAGCCCCTTCTTCTAAAACTTGACACTTGACTGGAGTCAAGCCACACTTGACTCCAAAGCACCTTTGAGACTCTGTAGGCGAAGTCGCACCAAAATCCCGAAACACCAGGGTCTGGGCCAGGCCAGGAGCACCAGCACTGCGCAAGGACGCAGTGGAGTAGGGATCAGACACCTCTTCACTGGGTGATGTCATGCTAAGCACTGAAAGGAGGAGGCCATAACCAGCATCCTCCCTTCACTGGATTCAGGTGCCCATTCCACTCCTGTCAGAGAAGAGGCATGCACCAGTACTAGGGATGCTCAGCATCATGTGTGGAGATGCCAACCTTCAGGACTCGGATGAAGAGGTCTCGGAAGGTCTTCATGGTGCTAAATATGTCCTCTAAGGACAATTTGCTTGGGTCTTCACAGAGGTAATTTGCAAGTTCTTCTCTCTTCCTTTCAATGGTTTCAAATTCTTCTTCTAGCTTTCTGGAGGCATCAATGCTATCCTGAAACGCATCCAATATACACAATAAAACACTATCCAGACGACAAGGAGTGAAGTGAACTTAAAGGAAAAAGGATGTCAGCATTAAGAGCTTGGAGTAGGCTGCAGCTTTTATCTTGCAGCAGAGCCTAAAACGTGGGGAGAAACTAAGAATTCCAGATGACATTTGCCCCTGGCAACTCTGCCAATTTACAAGGGTGGCTTGGGCAAGACATGATAAGCTCAGTGCAAAGCTTAATCCCAGCTGAAGGACTTTACTCTGATCCACATAGAGGGTGAGCAACTTCACTCAATAAAGTCACACATGATATGGAGACAGCAGCTGGGGCAGGGGCCTTAGGAAATGGCCTCACCAAAGGTCTGGGGTACAGCTGGCAATAGACACTAATGGGTTGTGTGGTATTGCAGCCTATTTCCAAATCTGAGAGGATGTTTCTTAGCAATATTTTCCACCCTTCATGAGCTTACTCAGCTGCAATGTATTGTGCACTGCCTCTGTGTGTGTAATGGGAGAGATACAACAGAGCTCCATTACTGACCTGGATAGGTTTCTCATACTGTTGTTTTACATCATCATTTGATGATAAGACTTTCTGCTGAAGCTCCAGCAACTTCTTTAAATTGGTTCTGGACTCCGTGCGTATAATATCAAGATTAATTCTGAAATCACACAGACACCCCCCCCCCCCCATTAGCTGATACTCCAGAATCTTGTGCTTATCAAAGAACAAACAGGCCTGAGCTGGCAGCTGGGTTGTCCCTCTGCTTCCCGCCACTTCACTGAACTGAAGCCTGAGATCTGAACTATCTATACAATCTGAGCTCATAGAAAACAGTTTCCTCCCAACAGCACCTATCAAAAGGCTGCCAGGTCTACCTACAACTTTACTGAGATGAATGCCAAAAACAACACATGTATTCAAAGGGCTGTTCTCTACCCTCAGAGCTTGGCATTAACTTACTTTCCCTGGTTGAAACCATTTCTGGGTAGCTGGCTTTCACAAACTCCTGGTACCCCAAAGGCAGTACAGATATTTGACGGCCTGGGCGGCAGCGTTAGTTTAAATGCTCTGAAAATTTCAGCCCTAAGTGTTGCCAGCTGTAGTAGAACTATTCTATATTAAAGGGGTTTCAACATTCACCAACCAAATCTTTCGGTTAAAACTAAATAAGATGCTATTTCTTTAATGCGCTATACCAGCTGCGTGTGAACTAATTTCTGGTACGCTGTTGATGTGTATGGGATTTATTTTTATTTTGAAGGAAGTGACACACAATTTTACCCTGCTGCTTTTGAAACATATTCAAGATCCTTTGGCAGTTCCAGTAGGTCCTTGTGGCTGTTTTCTACTTCCTGAAGTGGAAGAGAGAAAGAAGTGTTACTTGCTGTAGCAGGAGCTAAGAGAGGAAGCTGAGGAGACAAGACACAGGCAGAAGTGCCTGGGAAGGAGGACTGTGCCATGTCCTGCTGCTGCCCCTCCTCTGCAGTTTGCCAAGCCACATTCAAAACAGTATGGCACATTTAGAGGGGAAATGTATTACTCTTGGGCTATAAAAATATACAAGAGGGCTGAATGTTCAGAAATACTCATAGTTCAAAGCAAAGCTGACCTGCTGCTAAGTTCTTTTTCTCCTCCTGAAACACCTACTCTTGACCATGGGAGGAGGCAGAACTGTGGTTTGATGCAGTCTGACACTTTCTACAGTTCCAGAAGGGTTTCAAAAGGGCTTGAATCTTATTTGCATAATTTACTTTCATGACTGTGCTTGCTGAAGCTACTGCCAGCTAAAGCAGGGCTTGAACATGCGTAACTGAAATGGAGGGACTTTGACGAATGAAGGCGGCAGAGCAGAGCATGGAGAGAAAAGTTAGGGAGCAAGAAAGCAACTGTGGCTTAGAGAGGAACAATAAAAGCTTGAGCACAACCTCATGGATAAAGGGGAGGCCATAGAAAGGCAGAAGGGCTGAATGGGTACAGACCAGCGAGGATAGCTTTGGTGGCCATGTGCTCTGTGGTTTGCAGCTGATGATATGCAGATTGCACAAATGTGAAAAAGGAAGTTCCAGCCATTGAAGGGAAAGATGCTGGAGGAAAGCAGAACAAGTCTTAAAATAAGGAGCTTCCTGAGCAGTGCCCACAAGCAGCCTCCACCAAGTAATTCCAACATTCCCAACTTACAACACTCTGCAGCTAGCCAGAGGGGATATGAATATGAGCGTGTGGCTTTAACTGAAAGTAGAGTAGGATAAATGGTTCATCCATGATAAAGTCTCTCCCCTCCTCTATCACTCAGGACTTTGCATTTGTACCTCCAGAATGTGGTGCAGCAGCGTAATGCGTGTTTGGTTTGCTTTGGTTTCTGTTAGCTTGAGTAAAGTGCTGATTTTAAACCCATCGGCATCGCCTGTGTGACTTCCCTACAAGATAAAAACAAAGCAGATGCAACTCCTGTGTCCATTTAAATGGCAATCTTAAATGAGACCACCCACATATCATAATGGGGGCAGGAGAAGACAGAAATACTTACATAGTTCAGGAAGTTTCCAACTTTGAGAATCAGTTGACAGAAGAGTGGCAGGCGATGACTGTTCAGAAGATCTGAAAAACATAAAGGACTTTTAAACAAAAGTCTCTGTTACACCAGAATATTTCGTAAAGCACACTGAAGTTGAGATTCTGAATTCCAAAATCTAAATTCAAATCCGATATTTCAGCTTTGAAGCCCAATGGCCCAACCTGCAGAGAAAATGATTCTACATAGATCCAATTCCATGAGTTGTAAAAGTTTTTGTTGACTTAAGTTTCTCTCTTCCTTTCCACCTGATCTCTCCATCCTAATGGAAAATAACCTGGAGTTGGGCCCTCCTCATTCACAAGCATCAACTTGCTGCCTTCTTTGGAAGTACCTTGATTTACCCTGGTGTAAGCAAGGCTAAGTGTGCTGCAATTTTAATCTGGCAGATTCCATTCAGTTGTGCAGTGAAGCCAGTTCTGACAGACCTGTGATTACTGGCTGGCTGCTAAAACCAGACACGCTCACCCTGTTCTTGATCTTGCATGGTGGAGGTAATTATCAGGGCATGAAAGATATAGTCCTTGTCCTTGCTCTTATGACAAGATGCTGCAGAGTTGTGCTTTCTGAAGTAGTCAGCTTTGAGGCAGGAACAGGTCTAAAAGGACAACTGTGATCACGGCAAGACACTTTTGGGGGAAAGCTTAAATTCATCCCAGCAGGCAGCTGTGATGCCAGCTGAAGAAACCCCCAGCAGGCTGCTGGGGGAACTGGCTCTGCTGCGTTGACAGCACCTGATAATGTCAAAACAGCATCCTGCTCTCAGCAGAGTGGGACCTGAGGTTTCTGCCATATGAAGCCAAAACCTATTGCATGATCTCTCTGTGTACACATAATAATGGAACATCTGCAAATCATAGCCCAGAAAAACAAACTTTTTCTTCTGAATCCATTTGTAGGCAGGGAAAAAGAAAAGCATCACTACTTTCTGGAGAAGGCGCTTTCCCGGCAGCAATGAAAACTGCCACGTGAAGGCCTTAATGTGGCAAATAGTGATGGATGAATTAGCTGTAAATGGCACCAGCTCTGCTCGCTGAATTTGGCTCCTCTGAAAGAGTTGATGAGCTTCCAATGCTTCACTGTTGAAAGTGTTTCAGAGGAATACATCTGCTGCAGCAAAAGAGGGCCGAGGGTGTATCTCTGGTCCTATTAAAGGCTTTGACCATCTGTGGAAATGCCTAAAGTTGTACCCCAGTGCACCAGTGAATGAACAACAGAGGAGTTTTTCTGGGGACTAGGTAGTGTCACTGCAGAGCTCCAGAGGAGCTTTGGGAGGTTTAAAGCTTTCTGTCATGAATAAGATTCAGAAATAAGGCCACGTAATTTACCTTCACAGGCTCTCCGGATGGCTTCCGCTTTCGGCTGAATCATGTCCAGCACAACGGTGGTCTCTTCACAGATGAGCATACATTCAATGCGCAGCTGGTAGCTAAGGAAAGAGATAGATTCAAAGCTTAAGGCTGATCTCATCCAGCACAGCAGCCCTCCTCCCACATCACAGGTAAGACTTGCCACCCCATAACATCACTGTCAACCACATCCACATCACACCAGTGTTTGTGGCTTGTGAAGGGAGGCAAGGGGCTACTGCTTGCCTTGGGAGCCAGTGGGGATGTAGTTTCTGCTGACGCACTGTGACTAAAGAGATGACTGATCACTGTGTGAGATATAGGTTCCTCCTTCTGGGAAGGTCTGACCCTGAGTCTGGATCAGTTTCTGCTACTTCAGAGGGAGAGGAGGTGCTGAAGCAACAACAGCCCTTCATCTAAGGACAATGAGGAAAGGGATGGCTCTAAGGTGGAAGTAGGAATCCACCAGCTATACCCATCCGCGTCGGTCTGTGAGTCTCCTATAAAGAAACTTAAACTTCCCAAAGGTAAACCAAGAAAAAGTTTAGGCTGAAGTTCATGAACAACACCCTTACCTTGGAATCTGAAGGAGGAGAAGATAAAACTGATCTGCGTTTGCTAGTTTTGATTTTTCTTCTTTGAAGGCCTTCAGGTTTTCCATCTAATGAGAGAAATAAAGAATCAAGACTTCAGAACTGCACTGCATGTTTAGCCTTGGAACTAGGGTTACCATTTTTCCTCCTCACCTCATGCTTTTCAGGCAGCAGCTTCAGCAACTGCTTCAGAACCTCAACGTCAAACTTGGTCCGGTCCCCATTCTGGACCATGGCAGCCACCTCTTCGTTGGAGCTGTAGGGAGAAAGAGCTGAGAGATATTTCACCCAAAGACCTCTCCTTCCACAGCCACACACTACCAAGACATGTATGTGCTTAAGCGCCCTGCATTTTCACTAGTGAGAACCACAATAATCCAAAAGCTGTGTCCCTATGATACGTCTCTGTTAATATACAATTGGAACCTGGATCCCTGCTATGCTCCAAATTTTGATTCTGGCCCTGATCAAATGACTCAAGGCTAGAGATCAATCCTGCAACTCAGATCTCTGTCTCTGGGGATTTGAATACCTTAAAAGAAAATCTAATCCTTAACTTTTCCACTGCCCTTGTTTTGAGGAGGGATTTGACCTCCAGAGGTGTCTCACAATCTATCACCATAAAAGTCTGTGCTACAGTATCAACCATAACATGGTGTGCCAGTTTGGCTGGAGCAGTTTTTTTCTTCATGGAGGCCAGTATGGGGCTATGTTTTAGGTTCGTTCTGGAAACACTATTGATAACATAGAGATGTTTTTGTTACTGCTGATAAGTGCTTATACAGAGTCAAGTCCTTTTCTGCTCCTCACCCCACCAGCAAGGAGGCTGGGAGTGCACAAGGAGTTGGGAGGGGACACACCTGGGACAGGTGACCCCAACTGACCAAAGGGATATTCCATACCATATGGTATCATGCTCAGCTACACAAAGCTGGGGGAAGACAAAGGAAGGGGGGACATTTGGAGTTATGGTGTTTTGTCTTCCCAAATAGCCATTATGTGTGATGGAGCCAAGCTGTTCTGGAGATGGCCAAACACCTGCCTCCTGATGGGAAGTGGTGAGTCAATTCGTTGTTTTGCTTTGCTTGTGTGTGCAGCTTTTGCTTTACCTATTAAATTGCCTTTATCTCAACCCATGAGTTTTCTCACTTTTTGATACTCTCCCCCATGCCACAGAGCGGGCAGTGAGTAAGTGGCCATGTGGTGCTTAGTTGCTGGCTGGGGTTAAACCATGATATATGGAGATGTAACACCTTTGCCAACATACGGTGATGTTGTATGTAAAAATAATTAAAAATTAAGCCCCTAAACTTAGTATTTTAAAGATAGTGTAGGAGAAACTGGGAAATGTTCAGATGTTTCAGTAACACAGATCAGTGTTGGCTTTTTAAAATAGATTTCATGAGGACCTTCGAGATACTATGCAAAGCCTGTTCAAAAATTTGTCAACTGTCACAAAAAATTGCCATATCTTACCATTTAAATTGCTTCAAAAATATGTTCAAATTGAGACTTTTCTTGGAGTCCAAAAATGTGATCTTCATTAAAGAAAAAGAAGATATCTCATATTAGATGAGCCGTTTGCAGTAATCTTTATTTGAAAGAATGAGAGGGACCTCCTCACCTCCTTTGGTTCTGCCTTCACTGGTGCAGCTGTTTTCTCTTTGGGGGTTGCTTGTGGAAAGCAAAAAAGCTGCTCTATGCTCGTGTAATTGGGCTCTATAGTTTTCTCGCTGCTGCTGCTCACTGAAGCCCACATCGAGTGACTTTCTGAAAAGAGAGAAGGTGTTCAGACTGACTACAGGGACAGCTGAAACAATGGGACATTGTTCTGAGACAATGTGAGTTGCTAAAGGGACATCTCTCACAAGATAATTCAAATAAGAAGAGACATCTTATTCCTGGACAAATGATAATTATTGAGGAGGGGTAAGTCCCACAGGCAGGGTTCAAAGGGCCCAAAAGGAAATTAGACCTGGTGCTTTACCCCAAGATATGCCGGTAAGGGGATGCAGCACTGGTCACACAGAGGCCATACAGCTCATACAGCCTCCCTATATGACTGCTTTCTACTCCACAGTAGGCAAACTAGATCAGCATGAGAAAGACCTTGGCCATTTCTTTTCTGGTGTCTGACTGATGCTATTTTTGCTTCCTTGCATGCTAGCTGAGGGACTGGCACCACCTGAGTGTTATCGGACTGTGTCCTTCCTCCGTTTTCCATTTTGTAATTGAACCTTCTTGGAAAATGCTGACTATAGGACTGCTTGAATTAATTCTCACTGCACTTGCTTAAAAATACTGTATTTTCTTTTAAAATCACCTAAACATGACTGTAGAAGTCTCTACTAAAATAATCCCAACAATTACCTTCTTTTGTGATTGAAAACAAGCCTTATTTAGACTTCACTTATGCCAGCTTCTGTGCAGTGGATGCCTTGCTTGTCTAGGACAAGGCTGATGATGCCTGTTCAGGCTTCTCCTCACATTTCATTCTCCTCTTTGGATCCATTAGGAGAGGGAAATGTAACCCAAAAATAAAGACATGGGTCAATGATTCTCAAAAATCTCCAGTTCTTTCAGTGTCTTTCTTAAACTGTGATGTGACCCTTACCTGTACTCTTACTCATGACTTTAATATATCCAGATACAAGTATACATGAACTAGAGAATGAAGGTCTTGGGAACTCAGATCGGGGTCTGTTGAGACCACAAGCCTAAGGCATGTCATGGTGGATTAGAGGAATTCCCCATTCCTCCGCCTGCTTCGAATTTCAAAGTATTTCAGCTATAAACCAGCTACAATAAACTACTGATTTAGTCAGAATGGTTATTTTATCAGTAGTTTCATGCTACTACTAATTATTTAAGTTCTGCAGGTCAGATGCAATGGAAATCAGGGAAGTTCTGTATCCAAATGGAGTCAACCACATATGACAAACTCAAAGACAGTGTTTTTTTCCCCTGGGTCACCCTCAAAGTGGCAGTGACTATGCCAGAGGCACCCACCTCTCACCACATTGGAGGGCAGCTTCTGCCAGTTCAGCTTCTTCATTCTCAGTGTTGGTGTCTTCACTGTCTTGCGGGGAGGCCTGCCCAAGCCAAGAGGGCAGCTGAACTGGGGGGCCACCACAGCTTCTATATGCTCTCCTGCCATGCCAGGCAATGGGGGTGGAGGGGGAGGCATGCCCCCCATGCCGGGCAGTGGAGGTGCAGGAGGAGGGATGCCTCCCATGCCAGGCAATGGAGGCGCAGGAGGAGGGATGCCTCCCATGCCAGGCAATGGAGGCGCAGGGGGAGGGATGCCTCCCATGCCAGGCAATGGGGGTGCAGGAGGAGGGATGCCTCCCATGCCAGGCAATGGAGGTGCAGGGGGAGGGATGCTTCCCATGCCAGGCAATGGAGGTGCAGGAGGAGGGATGCCTCCCATGCCAGGCAATGGAGGTGCAGGGGAAGGGATGCCCCCCATGCCAGGCAATGGAGGTGCAGGGGGAGGGATGCCTCCAATGCCAGACAATGGAGGTGCAGGGGGAGGGATGCCCCCCATGCCAGGCAATGGGGGTGCAGGGGGAGGCATGTCAGGGAGTGGAGGGGCTGTAGTTGCATTCATCATGGGGGATGTGGGGGTCACAGCTGTTGTGCCCGAGAGTGGTTGTGGAGGTTGTGGCGGTGCCGGAGCAGCATTGGGTGAAGGGTTAGATGTCTCTGGCAAAGTAGAGCAGGCTGAGACCTGGGAACATGAGTTCTTTTCATTGGGAGGTGGTCCTGAGGGAGATGCTGATGCCTTGGAGGGGTTTGAAGATCCTGCTGGGCTCTTAGCTGTATGTGCACATGGTTCTAGCTCAGCCTGGAGGCCTTCATTTGCATTCCCAGACAATCGGTTTTCAGCTCGCTTTTGCTTGTTTGGATGTTTCTTGATAGACAGCAGCCTCTCAATAACTTCTTCAACTGTGTTCCCCTGGACTAGAGAAATGAGTCAGGGGTCAGAGAAGGGGACAGAGCCCAAAGTTTGTTTCATGCTATTCAACCCTCCCCAAGGAGCAGATCTGAAGCCACAGAGCCCGCTCCCCACTGTCACTTTACATAACTGCACCTCTAGTTTCCAGGCAACTTCCCATGGTTCTTACCAACACTTTTTTGAGCATGACTGCCAGCAACACTGGCCAGCAATAGTAGCAGAATGCTAACAAGGACAGATTCCCACTGACTCCCATGACCCAAAGCTCAGGGCATAACCATCAAAGCAAGACTATGAATCCTGAGCCCACTGCTAAATATGGCCAGCTTTCACTGTCATCCACATGGCTGGGGCTTTGCATTGAGACTTGACTCTGTGCAGGAGATGTAGCCTTGTCCTACCTTCTGTTCAGCTCTTAACAAGTCCCACAGATTATTTCTTATACATTTAGGAAGCACTTTGGTGGGCAGTAGGTAGGAGAAGGGAAAACAAGAGGATAGCGTGAGGCTGGAAAGCTGGACGGATATGTCATTCTTACTGTCATTTGCAAGCAAAAGGGCTCTGTTCACTACCGCGTCCAAGGACTCCCACAGCAGGAGGCTGGAGTGGTGAGATGGTTCTAAGTGCAGCAGGCTCTGGAGAATGGACAGCAGTTGGATGGACACTGGAGAGCGGCTCACCTGGAAGATAGGGTAGCTTTCTATTACAGCTAGGGTGATTCCAAGCAAAATATGTTAACTTTGACATTGCATGACTTTTCACCCCACCTGAGGGCCTACTTACTTTATTGAAGAGAGACGAAAAGACCTCATGATGATCGTTCATATTTATCCCATCACATATCTTTAATAATTCCTCATCATCTTCTATTTTGAACTCCTCAAATGTATCACACTGGATAAGCAGATCTTCCTCCTCTATGTCTCTGCAATATTACAGCATTCATTTTCATCGGAGAGCCCTTCACTGAATTTCAGATGATTATTTTTGTTTAAATGGCTTGTATCTCTTTGCCGCTCAGACTCAGACAGTCAGTGCTGAAAGCAACCAACTCCACCTTATTTATAAAGGACCAAATGGCATCCAAGCATCCTTTCTTGAACGGAATGTACTTCTTTCTACAGTTAAAGCATACAAATGAATGGGACTTTTCATGGCATAACCTGGCCCTGTGTATGCTTTGTATGGACTTCTCCTTGGAGCTGTAACTGAAGTGGCATTTCTCCCTTTTTGTAACCTTTATTTTTTTTTTTTTAATGCCAAGACGAATTAAGAATATTCCAGTGACATTTCTGTTAGAAAAAACTTTCCTCTCTGTTACTCAAAATTGGATTGAAAAAACTCCAGCCATTCTAAAGCTAACTTTTTCAGAACTCTTGAGATCACTCAGAGATGGAGCTCTACACCTGCTAACTGGCACTGCAGAAAAATCTTCCCTAATTTTTGTGGGGTTGGATGGAGCAATTCCAGTTACATGGATAACTGCAATTCACATATAATGCATTCTAGAGTTTACCATGAGTGTTTTTGACAGAACATTATTTTAAAATCAAGACACTGCAGACACAGGTATGTCAGATATGCACTAGTAAATTGCTTTAGTTGGATACTTCTGGTACAACACCAGCAGTGAAAGGGCTTGAATGCAGCAAACTGCTTGGTGAGCTCTCGGCATCACTTCAGGTTCAGTCTGAAAAGCAGCCTCAACAAGGATGTCACTGAGCCTTGCTCCATTGTGCCCAGAGATGCTGCCAGTGCCATCTACACCAACAGCTGTCCCTGTAGCACTGCAGTTGGCAAGAGCATCGTGCCTCCAATTCCCTTATAATGGGTGCACTCCACTCAGGTAAACTTGACTTCACACAGTTGAAAGCTGATAAGTATTAAGTTTCCACACCTTAAGTTACTATGAGTCTCACTTATAAAAGAAAATTTAAACAGCAATCTTTACCTTAGCTTGTCTAAAATATCCAACAGCTGAAGACCTGGGAGAATAAAAAAAGTAGGTATATTGGCATTATGACCTAAAGACACTGATCTGTTTTGATTTTTACAAAATGTTATGCTCAGAAACACTTTTTTGTAGAGAGAAAATGTGAAAATATCTTCAGCTGGATCTGTCAAAGTAGGTAGGGTGATCTGGTAAATGAAGAGACCCATGGTACACACATCGGCAGCTGTGTGAAACACTGCAGCATCCCCTTGGAGTTACTGAGGGACAGAGGCATTTCTGGGCCATGAGCTACCTCATCACAAATTAGATATCTAAAATCAGTCAGGTGAACAGTGTGGTCAAATGTCTCTTGCCCTCAACAGACAGAAATGGAGCTCAGGCTCACCAGCTCATGTGTGTATCACTTGAGGTAAGTCCTAACAATAGTACCTAGGATCTCAGTATTCAAGCAGTTAGAAAGTATTTCCGTATTACATGTCAGCTTCTGTGGCTAAACTGAGTAGACACAGGGTGAAGAAACCTTATTTACTCTTATGAGGAGTTGCAACACATGAAAATGTGGCTACACAAGATGATTGGTTATAGAAATGCATTGAAGAAACTCAAGTGATACTGTCCTGCTGAAATTGTAGAAAAGATCAAAGCTATGAGGAAGCAGCAAAGTTAAAAAAGTCTGGTTACAGAAAAGTTATAAAGATAAGAGAATCAAAAAAAAAAAGGAATTTGCATTTAATATTTGCAGTTTTGCTCCAAGCCCTCTTTAGTCACCTTATTGATACATCCAAAAAAACAAAAAATGCCAGGCAACTGATTTTCTCCAGAGAAAATTAAATGCAGCAAACACCTTTACCTATGAACTCATTTCTGATTTGCGTCCTTGTTCTTAGCTCTTCTTTCCCCAGTATGATGGCATTGATAGCACTCAGCAGGGTAACCATGTACGGCACATTATCTGTATTGGAGAGCTCGTTCATTATAATGCTGAATCGATATTGCTGGTTCTTCACACTCTGTTAATAACACAAGTGATATTTCTATTCAGTTCAGAAATGTCTATCACTTTGGTGCAGGCTGTCAAATGGAATTAAAACATATTAAAAAAACTCTCAGTTTACTCCACTCTGCATAAGACAGGAAAATGGGTGAAAACCTCCATCATGAAGCAGGGTCTGATTGGCAGAGAAAGTCAGTGAAACTCCTCTTGGATCTCTGTGCTTTCTGACAACTGGGGCACCTATAAGAGCCTATGGCCAGAGAAACTCGTAGATGCAGCAACATCTATTTTGCTAATTGGGTTGTGCTTTTCCTGCCAGAAATGACTTTATGGTTGGCAGCTGTCTGTCCAGACAAGTCACAGTGCCACAGACTTATGCTGACCAGGCCAAATTTCCTAGTTATCACCCCATAAATCCCTGCCTCTCTTCCAAAATGATGCAAAATTACCTTAACTCCCAGCCCTATTTTGTGGTATATGGATCTACCTGCATGGATCACGCCAGAGCCATATCTCCTGCTCCAGCCCAACACTTGCCTTGTAATGGTCCAAGGCATCCAAAGCCAAAGCGTGGCCATCAGCTGAGTAAATGCACAATGCAGCCAGGAGCTCAAATATTTGCTTTTTGACCATGACATTAGTTGTGTCAAGTGCTGGAGGAAAAACAAAACAAAAAAGAATTTATAACGACATTAATGTTCTGAATATCAGTGTCTTCTGCTACACGGGTCATGATCAGTGGTAGAGAAATGACTCAAGGAGTGGAGCCACTACATGGAAGATGGCAGAAATATCCCAATGTGTAGACATCCCATCCCAATAGCATTATGTGATGTTAACTTCTAGTGTGAACAGCAAATGCTACGGTCACCCTACTGGCATTTTGCTGCAGTTTGCATCTCTTCCATGTACCAGTGGCACGCTACAACAGCAGCCAAGATGTTAGCACCCACAGTCACACATTTAATTTCCCATTTTCACATATGTGTATTTTCCAGAACAGCAGATGAATCCCTTTCATCAACTAATGAGCCTTATTTTTAGTGCAGAAACACCCAATGTGCATATCAAGTAGGCCAATTGTTCTAACCAGTCCCCATGAATTCCCCTTTTCCCACTACTCTTTCTCTGTCAGCCTTTAGAGCTGGAAGGGAGTGGGTGAGACCATCTTACATTTATTAACATCCAAAGAAGCTCAACCACTGAAAAGCCCAATGTGCCTCCTTATTTTCACAGCACAAAAATGCCAGCTCTGAATTTCACATGGGTTAAGAAAGCGCAGGGTGGAGAGGAAAAAGACTTCAAAACTGAGGAGGGGAGCAAGCCAGCTTTCAGACTAAATGGATTTTGAAGAGCTATTAATAAGGGTTTCTGGGCACAGATACGATTTCAGCTCTGCGAAGCAGCGGAGAAGTTATCCTCCAAGCACCACCATTATTATTAAGTGCTATACAGTAACTTCTAGGAGATGCCTTGATGAGTTTCATACCTAATGATGAGCCAAGTAAATGGCAGGAGAAAGTTGTATTACCTACCCACCTTTAGAAAGAACAGAGTGAGCAGCACAGAGAATGGACTTTCCTGAGTCTAAACCAGGTCACCTTTCCTTCTCTTTACAGGCTACAAGTCTCCAGGCCCTTTCAATTCCTCTTGCTTTGCCCTTGGGGCTCACAAAGACTAAACAGTAAATGTCTGCAGAAAACTGCAGGGTTGAGGACTTCTCATGCCCACATAAGCTAAGCCTGGGTTTATCCCTGGCTTCTCAGTAAATTTTGAAGATATTTGTGTGGAAACAGCATTGGATAGCAAAGGCAGTATGATTTCAAAGCAGTATTATTATAAAGAAGAAAACAATGTCATTAATCAGTTGCAACCAACAATTTCCAAGAAGCCTGCTGCAGGGCAAGAAGAAATGCAACAGGAAAGTCTCCCCCATGCTGCATATGATGGATGAAGGAGGAAGGTGCTTTCTCACCTTGAAAGAGTTTTCTGACATAGCCCTCGTTGCTCACAATGTATTCAATGCCTCTGTGGGAGTTCATAACTGCTCGCACACAGTTAATGCAGGTGAGCTGAAGCAAGGCATCAGAAATCCTGGCCACTCCTCTCCCGGAAAGCCTGTCCAGAGCCTCCAGGAGGAGGTCCAGCCCACACAGCTCCAGGAACTGGACCATCCAGCTATCGTCACTGTTCTCCAGCCGCTTCTTCAGCCCAGAGTAGTTCACCACTGACGGCATTTGCAGGAGACGGATGCACAGCTCTGGCTCTGCATTTTCCAGGTTGGCCTCGGACTGGTCGGTCTCCTGGGGTCCAAGTTTCTCCTTCAGGGCTGCCCACTTCTTGTGGGCACCTTCCTTTTTGACTGACATTGTGAACAGTTTGTCCTGAAAGAAAAAGAAAAGACAAAGTGAGAAGTTTGTCTTTACTGACCTACAACCCTCCAGCAGCCAGTGTTTTTCTCCTAGTGATAGGGATATAAAGCTCAACTGTAGCAGGTCCCCAGCTCTCCAGCATTTATGGCCCACACTGGAACCTGTCCTTCACCAAAGAAATTCAATATATCCCCTCCTTAACCACACACATTACATTCAGGCCCTGAAAACTCTGTAGAGAGACTCTTAGTACCTGTAAGCCAGCAAATACAATTTTAAAGTAGCCAATTTATATCAAGCAAAAGGACAAGGTTGGAAGTGGCTTTATCAGCTCTGAACTTCTTACGCCTATTAAACCACTTCAAAGTCACACTATGCTGGAGAAGCCGTGCAGTTTCTAAGCATTTGTAATGAGATGGAGAAGTAATTTTGAGCATATCCTGCTCGTAAGAGCATCTGATTACCCTGTTATTTTTTTTGTTTTTATTTCTTTTGACTGATGTAGGTTGGTTTTATAGCACTCAACCTCTTCCTGTGCGCTGTAATAGCAAATGCGTTTGCAAACGTAGGACTTCTGAATAATAATGTGAGAGCACAACTGGTTGCACGTGAAGGGATAGTAGCAAGAGACTATGAAAACAGCAGCGTGTCTTTTTGGAGATGGGGACCATCTTTTCAAGGCCCATCTCCATGGAGGACACAGCCTATCTCAGGATGCTGTTAGCAGCAAAGGGGATGAGGAGCTGATTCAACGGACAGAAATAGCAAAGCCAAGTCAAATTAACTCGTGGTACCAAATTTTATGGCTTTAGGCACCAATTTTTTATGGTTTTAGGCACCAAATTTTATGGTTTAGCCAGGATTATTATTTTTAAGGATCGCAGTGATTAAGTTATACAATGCAAGTCCTTTTCAAAGCTGAATGCAATCGTTTTGAAGTTGAATTGCTCCCAGAAAGGTCAGTTTGTACCACAAAAGGAGAGGATAAACCTGCTCAACCCAAAGGCAGCCACTAACACTACCTCACCTCCCTGCCATGCCCACAGGGTTATTGGCTTCCCTGGGCTGGTGAGCAAGCACAGGGATGAAAATAACCTGGAGGCCAACTGTCCCCCAAAGCCCAGCACTTGAGGGATTTAAGGGATTATAGGTGAGTCTTGCTTTCCCTTACCAGCTCAAGCACAATTGGTGGCTATGCCTGCCGCATGTAGGGAAAAAAAACTGAGAAAAATAGCCCTGAGAAATCTCTGAGAGGTTTCATTTGCCAGAAAGCCAAAATAAAGGATGGACCATTTGGAAATAATGGATAGACCAAGTTGGAAATAATCTTTTTTTTTTTTTAAAGCCTGCCTTCTGATTTTTCCTGGGGACTGCACTGTTGAGAAAGGTCTTGGCTGCTTACTTGCAGCAGAGCATCATGGCTTCTGGTTTACCAAAAGTCTCATTTTGGAAGTCACCCCTTGGAAAATACAGAGCTAAAAAGTTTGCTCATTTGAGATAGGCATCATATTATAGGCCTAAACATGTCTCTTGGAAAGATGCAAAGTGGGACAGGATGGGGTATTTCAGAGAGCTTGAAAATTTTGCCTGGGAAAATGCAATGGTGGAACACTCTGGCAGTGGCATTCAGCTCACAGCACCAGTGTTGAGTAAGGGTCAGAGGAGTGATGGAATTAGTGGGATACAGTCACAGCAAATTCTATTAGAGAGCTCTGAAGAAACCCCCTTGCAGATTTTCCCTTTGCTTCAATGGGGAAATAGCTGCCAAGTGCCCAGTTGGTCACTGTTCTGCTATCTGGAAAAAAATTATCGTCACAATTGAGAAACATGAAGTTGCGAATACATTATCTGACAACGCAGTGGTAATAAAAAGTACCATATGAAAAAAAAAAACAAACGAAACCCAAGACCCAAACAACAAACTCTCCTGCCAAAGTACAGGCTTGAGTTTCTAAGATTTGTCATCACTGTCTGCAGCCCAGAGTCCTTACTCACTCTTGGTAAAATTCTTGTTGCAATTAGTCACCCCCAGTCACTCCTCTGTATTGGAGCCCAAGAATTTGGGTTAGGCTCAGTGCAAGGGAGAAGAGAGATCTTCCCTCCCCAGAGGGAGAAAAGAGAAAGTATCCTGCCCCAAGGTGATGAGGCAAGATCCTACATCTCTCACCACAGGAAATTCACAGTTGTGGGGCTGGAGAGATGCTCTTACAGAGCTGTGGTGAGATTCCATCCCATGCTGGGCACAGAACCCAGCAGTCCTCTTCTGACACCTGGGGTCAAGCTCAGACCTTCAGCATGGGGCAGTGCTGAGGACCATCTGACCTGGATGAAGCACATCTCATCCTGCCCAGGCCCATTCTCCAGTGCCTTTCACAATGATCCAACATCCTTCTGCTGGGAGGAGGAATCAGCTGTCCTGTGTTTCTTACTTCTGCACAGGGATGGGCACAAACCCAAGCTCTGGCACTGGGGCCAAGCCCTGGCTTACTGGGTGGGACTCATCCTTCTCTTGGCTCTGCTGTAACACAGATTCTTTCCTCTCCACAAAGTGAAAGCATGCACCAAGCAGAAAATCTGGGTTTGGGTCCTGTGTGGTCACAGCAGAGTCCTGTGGGTGAGAAAGACTGCCAGAGTGGCTGCTGCAGGAGGATGGTCCTTCTGTATCATGTCAGGGCTTGTGCTGTCTACCTAAGGGGCTGCAGAAGTTCCTATCAGCCACAACCTCCCTCTCTCTCAGGGTGACTTGTTTTTATACTCAGCAAATCACTATTTTTAATTGTATATGACTAAATGTTTCTTATCAAACCAGATAACAAAGCAGGCTGGCTTTTGCTCCCAGTTGTACAAATACTTCATTATATATCAAAGAGATTAAAATAGCATTATTGGCCTTAGGCTTAACTGATTTCTGAAAATTAAGCACAACGAGTGAAACAGGAGACAGGAAATACTGATGAGGCATCCTGTTTACCAGTGGATTGTTCTGAATTATGCTTTCCTCCCCACCTGCTCTGTACAGATGTGAAGAGACAAGAAACAAACCAACGCAGATACTTCTCCAAACAGTACCAGCTTGTATTTTTTATGCACTAAGCTGAACAAACTGGATTGATTAAATATTCTTTCCCACTCTTTTTGTAGGGAAGAAAAAAAGACGGCTAATGTATTTATCATAAAAAAGGAAATAACATAAATAGGAGCTATACTATATAAATGGAAAGGAAATAAATATGGAGGAGACTGCAGTATGATTCTGCAGATGGTGTGATAAATCTGTTTACAAACATATATATGAGTGATATATTATGAATGCAACATCTTTCCATACTTCCCATTAAGCACAGTGCTGCAAAGGCACTCATACATCTTTAATGGGCTGGTAGTTTCACTTTTTATCTTTGATCACAGGAACTTAGTATCAGGTAAATGACCTCAGCAGAATGAGACAGATAAGGGCTGAAAATGGAACGCATCTGTCTGTTATCTCACAGAAGCCATTCAGACTATGCTGGCTGAGGGAAGGAAAGTCCCCTGACAGAAAGAGACAAAGTGCTAGATTTAAAAGGCTGAATACATTTTGTCTTGTGTCAGCAGAGGGGCATGGGGAGCTTTGCTTTTTGCTGCCCAGGACACAGAAGAGGATGTGATGGTGGAAGCAATGCCCCAGCCTCTGCAGCTGGTGCCTGCAGCACCCACAGCCTGTTCTTCCCAGCTCCACACTTTGCATCAGGACTGTGTGCTGGGTGCTGCTCCCTAGGGCACACAGTCTGATAGTGCCTTCTGTGCTTCCTGCTGTGGGGACACCAACAGCCACAACATTCACTGTGATAAATGCAACCCTCACCTCGCTTCTCACCCTCAAAGGTCAGTTAGTCCTGAGGGGGAATGACAACTAAAGCATCAATACAAAAAACTTTTAAGAGATTCCTTTGGGAAACATAAAGGCATCATAATAAAGACTTGTCCTCCAACCAGCCACAGCAACGTTGCGGTTCATGGTGCTAACTTTTTGGATCACTGGGTTTGCAAAGCTGTGATGTTCCCTGCATCCATACAATCAGTTCATAAAATTTCTTCCATTCTTTCTGAATCAGGTGCTTCTCAGAATCAGTTTTCTGTGCCCTTCTGTCCTTCATGTCAGCTCCTAGGGAGATGACATCTGTGGGAGATAAATCAGGGCACATCAACACTTTCTCTACCCTGTGAAGCTGCAGAGAACAGATCTGCACAGCACAGCTTTCAGCTGAAATTATTACATGCCTCCAGGATGACACGGATCACAGCAAGGACCCAGGAGGAGTTGTAAAATGAGATTTCTCAGGGCAGCAAAGTGAAATTGAATGAAAACAAAAGGGAGAAAAATTACAGGTCAAAACCATTCTGATTTTTCTGGGGAGTAGACCTGCTGCCCATGCTGCAGGATGGGCAGGGGTGAGAGGACACAGCAGATCCTTGCTGCCCTTTGATGACCTTTGAGCACCCTCACTTGCTGCCCTCGCAGCCCTCTGCTTCCCTCTGCAAAGCTGCTGGGGCACACAGCTGGCGTTAAGGAAGCTTTTTTTCTCTGCTCACTCCCTCTTTCCTTCTGTGCCTGTTCCTGATGCTTGGGAGCCTGTTCTGCCTGGCTGACTGCTAATGATAGGTTTTGCTTCTGGGTAGTTCCAGTTTTCACTCTGATGCTAGGAATATGCCAAGCCTTTGTATTTTGCAACGTCAGACAGTCACTAAAAAGAAACAACATCCTGGCTTTGTGCTTTCCAAAACTACTTCCAGAAGCATGATGTATTTCTTCCTTCTCTCCTCTTCCTTTCACTTGTACTGTTGTGTTTACCCGTGTAGCGTCTGAACAGCTCACACACATACAGGCTAATGAAACCATCCAAGTACCGAAAGAAGCAGGGACAGGGGGGCAACACCACAAATCGCTGGTTCAGAAACCAACCTGACCCCTTGGTGTGGGCCCACTAGCATCAGTAGGAACTGTCAGCGTAATCAGTCTCCTAAGGGAGCTGACAGTAACGGTACGGCAGGAAATTGAGGCGTGCAAACAAAAGGCATGCTTCGCCCAAGAGATCTCAGCATGCAAACCAGCCACTGCTCCATCCTTTCTCTGCCATAGTCAGTAGACTCATCGATCTTCAGATCTATGTATTCTTGATCCTTACCTCTATCATAGGCCAGAATGAGTGATAAATGCTTAAAAAATGAAATGGTCTTGGAACGAGTGCCCAGTCTTGCTCCACATTATTGAAAGAAATGAATTCTCCAGCACAGTGTGTTTTGCTTTGGCACAGCCCAAGTATGAGGCATAAAGGAGCTCCCAAAGCAGCCCAGGTGTGTCCTCAAAGGTGCTGCACTGTGACAGGGAGTGTTTTGCCTTTAGCAAATGCAGGAACACAGACATTCAGGCTGCTGTGGCTGGCAGGCAGGATTTGTGCCATACACTGGGACTGACATGGGACTGGTATGGGACTCACAACAGCTTCTTCTGGAAGCGACTCCCAGAAAAGAACTTCAGTGCTTAGGCAAAAAGGGCTAGCAATACTGGCTTAAATATATATGTATTTTGCCAGTATAGTTCATTAATTTACAAAGAAAAGAAAACCACCTTGTTCTGATTCACTGCCATTCACCACTACTGGAATGCTGTGTTTTAGAACAGCTTCTCTCTCCAGGGCAAATACAACCTATGACACCATGTGATGTATTGCACAAGGGGTAAATATGTCCATTCAATGTACATTGGTACTGGTGGGGTTACACCAGGATTAACCACACCAGTAAAAATCATCACTAGTGCCTTCTTCCTCGCCAATAAGCAAGTAAATAAACAATCAGGCTGCTACCAGTACCACATACAAATGAAGCTCAAGTGAGATGCTTACGGATGTTTATGTTAGGACCTTCAGTAGCATCTAAACCCTTATTTATACTTAACGGTTGCATTAGCTTAGCTTTAAATGAGTTTAAACCTCCTCTTTATTACGACAGTAACACACTCTGAAGACACTTGATATCCAATTTACTTTAATCTGGTAAGTTGGGTTTAAATCAGATGGGTGCAGCTGTCAGACCTTCGCTTGGGAAATGGCCACTGCCACTGGGAGACCCGGCCAGAAGCACCTCCACCTACCAGCGATCCTAGCATTGTTCAGCATTTTGGGATTTATTATGATGATTTGGGGGTCACGTGAGAAGAAGAAACCCAGCAACATGGACAGTCTGGCAGTAACTTTCTAAGACTCCCGCAGCTGCTGCTCAATAGGAAGCTGTCACACAAACAGATGAGAGCCGAAACCCTTTTATTGCCTTTTGGGGGGTTAATTTTAAACACCTCCCTCCACAGGATGCCAAGAGGACAGAGAAAACAGGCGGAGGGAATAATTCCTACCTCAGAGCTGAAGTCAAATTATTTCCTTGTCTCTCTTATACGGAAGGATCCTCTTGACTGGCTGTGTGTGCCTTCACTTCCCTGGCCAGCTCATTTTCTCCTCTGCCAAGAAACTTTCAGTCAGTAGTCTAAATCCCCACACCAGAATGTCTGCAAATCATACGCTCTAAGAAAGCTCAACAGGATGTCAGCATCTAATAGTATGTAAATACCAGTCTTTGGAAAGGTGGAAGTCACTTCTCTGTAGCCTCCAGGGAATACATTTGCATGTAACTTGTCACCCTCTTCATTCATTGCACTGGCAGCTGGGAGGGTGACACTTCCTCATGGGCTGGGGAGGAGGGAGGCTTGCACCCCACCACAGCTCCACCTGCCAGCATGAGAAAGCAGTCCAGACATGGGATGACTCAGAGCAAGGAAATGATCGAAGCAGGGAAATGATCTGGCAAAGGGAAGGGGTAAAGAAAGGGAAAATTAAAAAAAGAGGAAGAAGGTTGGCCAGGCTGGGTGGGATGGAGACTGTGAGAGCAGCAGGTGGTGAGGACAGCCCCTTCACCTTGCATCAGCTGCGCAGGGGCTTTCCAGCTTTGTGGCATTGGGCCTCAAGCACTGCAAGATGTTCGGAACACTGAGAGACAGCTTAAAGTAATGAGGATGTCCAACCCGAGGCAGCCCAACCCGGGATGAGCAGCTAGGAGAGGCACAGCAGGGCAAAGCTTGGAGGCCCAGGCAGTGCTCCCCTGGGCAGGAGCTTGATGATGGGAATCCTGCTCTCATCATGGTACCCCCTAAGGTCCCACTGAGCTTTGGACCAGCCCAGCTTTTGTGGGCTGAGCAGGCTCTGAGAACTTTAAGAGCTTTTTCTAACAGAAAGCTTCTCTGTGCCATCCTGGTCAAGATTTCACATGGAAACCAGTTTGTATGCCATAGCTGTAAAATGCATCCATTCACCCTCTCAGGAGGTGTTAAATGAAAGCCAGTTATTATTAAATTGTGAATACTTCAACATGACCCATTTCAGCAAAGCCCTCCTGCCTGGCTCAGGGTGGAAATTAAGCTTCAAATGCTGTTTTTTTCTCATTCTATGTGATCTCTGTTCTGAACTGAACCTCCTAGATCCAAAATTGGAGCCCACAGAAAGAGTTTTCCTGTCTGTAGCGGGGAAACTTGGCCCTTGTGTACACAAAAGCTCAGCTCCACCAGTATCAGAAATACACTGATTAGTCTGTCCTTCAGTTAGTTTTCATGAAACTATTGCCCATGTGCTTTCTAGTTAAGGTAGTTTCACCACAATTCAATATCCAGGGGAATGACTCTGCACAGATCCTCATTCTGCCTTAGGAAGCACTCTGAGGGCATGTTTATACAGTCCAAAACAAACATTAATTCATGACAGGTTTTGAAACAGAAAACGAATGTCACTTCACAATACATGCCTTCCTAAAGTATAATCCCCAAGTCCTCAAGCGATTAGTCGCTAATCTGGATCTTGGGAGCAGGACGGGGCTCACAACAGGTTTTAGGGAGAATACAAAATGTTAAAAGAAAAAAAATAACCCTGGAAAGAAAGGATTGTTGATGCTGCAAATTTCTGTTCTCACAAGCGTGAAAGAAATTTAAAGGGCTACCAGCTTCGATTAAGCTTCATCTGAAGCCTGGACCTGAAACATGCCAGAAATGTCTGTGTTCTTAGAAAGGCTGCTTCATCTCCCCCATAAAAAATAAGCAGAAAAATTTGGTTAAAAAAGCAGAAAAAAACAGCTCTAGGGCTGCAGTGTACCTCTGTGGGCCCCATGGCACATGAACAGCAGCAGCAATGGGCAGTAGCTGAGAAAAATGAGGGGGTTTGGATATCAGTTTCTGCTCCCAGCTCGTGCATCACTTGTGCTGCTTCCAGGGATTTGGAACCATGCCTGGCTGCTGCAGGCAGTTGCCTGTGCCTTTGCCAGGCTCTAACACCAGGCTATGAGGGGCCAACTCACGGACAGCGAGATGCTTCTGTACCCTGCTGAGGTTCATCAACCCGACCGTCTGTAACTTAGCAGTAGCAAAGGTATTTGCTTTTTATGGCACAACCAGAGAGAGTCCATGCATAGGACTGTCTCAGACTGAATTCTCTGGGCACTGCCTAAGGAGCGAGGGTTCCCTCAGCATCCCTAGCCTTCCCCTGGAGGAAGCATTGGCAGCTCCATGCCAATGTGCTTGGAGAGGGATGCCGGTGGGGAGTCCAAATCACCCAGCCTAGCCATCCTTCTTCCTCTTTTTTTTTAGAGGAGAGCTGAGTGCTGTCCCTAGACCACAAGGATGTAGGGTGGTAATGGCATGAATCATCAAGGCTCCAGCCCCATGCGTCTGAGCTTCTGTCCCAGCAACTTTGCTTTCAGATTGCTCAGAGAGAGGGATAATGGTTTTCTCCCAGCAAATCAGCCCAGTTTTATCCCATTTTTTCTAGCAGATGATTTGGTGGTCTTCTGAATAGCAATTACATCAAAATCAGACATATTAAATAAAGAACTAAGAGTTTAGTCCCGCATTAGGTAAAGAAGAGCCAAGACCCTCTACAGCTCCAGTATTGCTCTGCTGCCTCTGGACTGCAGCACAGTGGCTCCCCTGCCCTCATGGCGGATGCACAAAATCCAATTAAACAGAAATAAATACACCCCATTTGCCCTCAGGAATTAGATTATTCCTAATTACAGCAATCAGTGTCCTCTCACTGCTTTACATTTATGTGACAAATCAGCTCCCGTGCCAGTTGCCAGTTGTGTCAAGGTTTTTGGAAAGGAGACACCCAGCTTATTTCTGGCTGCTAGGGAGAGATGTCAGCCAGAGGTCTGCTGCGATGGCTTTTTTCAGATGATCCTGCCTAAAATGCCTCGTTTCATCTGCTACTAAATTACTAAACATCAGCATAGCCAGTACTCAAAATTTACAGGTGAAATACCTCCGCATCTCTGTGACCGGCTTGTTGGGTACTGTGACTCCTACAGAGCCAGCGAAGACAACATGTTAATAGGAGGAAAATTAGGGTACTGGAAAGAAATATGGATAATACAGCAATGCTCCTTTATTCATCTGAGAACTGAACTCTGCATTAAGCAACCAGAAGTAGCAGCATCAAAGAAAGTGCTGAAAGGGCACTGAAAAGGTGTTCGGCCAGGTGAAGGCACACAAATTTAAGAGAAGAGCCTAATCCTCCCCCTGCCCACAAGGAAGAGAAGGTGACTGGCCTTTGCCATGGGGACAGCAGGAGACACCAGAACAACTGCTGGGTTGCAGATAGGGTAGGCCAGCAATGACCTTCCCAGGGACTGGGAGGGCACAGTGAAAGGAGGCTGTTTGCTCGCTCCTTGGGGAGCGGAGACACAGCATCCTCAGGAAGTCACGGGAGCAAGACAGGAACTCAGCAAGATGCTGGCTCTTCTGCTTACTCAATTTCTCTATGCTCCTTGGAGACTGACACCCCTCCTGCCCTCTTGTCACAGACCAGCTCTCTGACTGCTTTTTTGCTGAATACACTCACGTTACACGACACTATGAGAAAAAAAGGAAGAAAAAAAAAAAAGAGCTGTCTGAAAGTACTCTAACTGATGGATATTTCCGATAACGAAAATAAAGGACTCTGCTACTGCCAGCACATGCATATTTCCGGGAGCTTTGTATTTAATGGGGTTGATCTGGTTTAAATATCCAAAACATTCTCTCCAGAGCTCCTTTGGTAGGAAGCTTCTGCAAAAATAAAAAACATCCTGCTTTTAGGTGGGTGCTTCCAACTGGGAAGATTAAACCATTAACTGCAGGGAACTCAGTGCTTTGGACAGGCATTGACAAAATTTTCTGCCAAAATGCCAAACTGCATCAGCAGTTTTACCCTGAGCAAAGGGCACAGACCTATGCATGGGTTTCTGAAAGACTTATATGCTCCCAAACACAGGCTGAGTAAAGAGCCTGATATTTATTCAATATATTTAGTCTACACACATATATTGCACCCATGCTAAGGCTGCAGGGGAGCCACTTAGGAATTGCCAGGATGAAGGCTGCTGAAGCAGCTGAACTCTGCTCCCTTTTCACATAGATTGGTGCTGCAATGGTGAGATGTAATTACAGAAAAAAGACCTTCTGAGCCCTGCCCCAGAGGGAGGGAGGCAGCCAGGTCCTGTGCAGGTTTTAGCTGCACTCCTCCAGCACAGGCACAAACTCTCCTCACTTGCTCAAGGATGAAGATCTTCAGGCAGGGAATAGCTCTTCCCTAGAAACACAGTTTGAAGCAGGAGATCCACAGGGGAAATGGTTATAGGCACCACTAAGCCAAAGAGCTACCAGGATCCATATTCACATTTACAGACATCCCTGCTTAAAAAAGCTATGAAACACCAGAATGGCATATAAGGAAGCAGTGTTTTTTCCAGCTGTTCTTCAAACAGGCTACAAATACAATTCCCTCCTATCGAGATCAGCTTTTCCATTCAGCTGCTAATGAATCATGGCTGCTGTTACCTCATCTAGTGAATGGCTCAAGAGCAAACATCATGAGCATTTTTGCGCAGATAAGGCTGACCATAGCCCAGATTCCTAATGGCACAGGAAAAGTGTGTGCTGCACACATTAAGGAGAACAGGTATGGATACTGTCTGGTACTTTTCTGTGAGCTTGTCTGAATATGGACGTTACTAGGAGTAACCAGAGAACATGCTCAACCACTAATTCAACAAGTTAAGCATCTGAGCTGCTTAAAGAAATTCTTGCAAAAAAGTGGCTTAGCATGGTTTCAGAACTAATCTCCAAAGATGCCTTTGGACTATTTTCTCTACTGCTGGGTGAAAAAGTTCGAAGTCCCTATTTTATAATGCAGTAATCCTAGAATACTGACTGGCTTAACCCTTCGCTTTGCTACAGCACTTGGACCAGCTGTTTCAAGAGAACCTAAAGTTGTCTTCCTAGATACAATCCTTCGAGTTCTAACCCAGTATTGGAATTAACGTGAAGGGATTTTAATATGGCCCAACCAGATGGAGGCTTATGATGGGAAATTCTCATGCTTTGAGAATGACCTTACTATACATAGGTCTAACTTACATGCAGGATCCCTTTTATCAACACTTGGATGTCTTTTAGTTTTTCCTGTATAATAATTTAAATCACTTTAGAAAAAAGTAGTTGATACTGTTTTTATCTTTGCAAAGAAATCAGTTGTTCAGTCATATCCTCAGGTCTGCATAGTCCAAAGACCTGCAGCACTTTACGCCAGCTGAGCATGTGGCTGTCAAAGATTTTCAAGAGGAAAATCACTATATTTATCTGATAAATAAATATACAACTAATAGTAGGATATCATATTATAAGTGATTCATCTCTACACATATGGCTTTCACCAACACATACTTAGAACTGTTATCAGAATAGGGGTTTAGGAATTATAGGCTTGTAAATCAATTTAGCTTTGTGATAGTCCTTTCTCTTATCTTTCTTCTAGATAATACAGGTCATATTTATGGCTTGCTAATGGTTGTGGAGGTCCAGTCCATTTACAGTAATGGAAATAACAAACCTCAGAATTTATCCCCAGGCTTGTAAAAGAAGCTTCAGGACTGGGTAAATACAAAACAACTCATGAATTTTGGACAGCTTGTTCTGAAATGTGGAACTACAGCCCATCAGTGCATAAACAAGTGAGCAGAGCCAAGCAGGCTGGAAAGCAGCCTCCCAGGGAAGAAATGGAGCAGATCAGCCAGGCTTCGGGTGCAAGCTACTTGAGGAGCTGGGTGCTACATCAGCATGATGCAAAACAGAAGGGAAACAAGTTATAAAACCTATCAGGGAATAAAAATATTTATTGCCCAGTTCACCTTCATGGTGGGCTTGAATTTGCACAACCTGCCATATAAGTCAAGAACAAGTCACACTCACAAATACTTCCTAAATTGCAGAGCCCACTGCTGAAGTCCCAGGTAAATACCACAATCCACAGTTTCTTTTTCCACGCAAACTTTTTTGCCCTGGCTCAGAGCGCATTTGTTTTACTGCATTGAACAGGCAGCCGAAAGTTAAGCTGACCAACTTTAAAGGATTTTTTTTAACAACAGAAGTAATTAATCTGCTTCAGAGAATGAATCAGCCTCTTCTGAGCTAGAAACACACAAAGGAAGAGATTGTGGCTGTTTCTGGGGTGTGAGGGAGGATTACTCACACAACCAACACAGCGGGGGCAGACACCCAGGTTCCATAGCTGTGGGCAGCAAAGCTGAACCCCAGAACCCCCTGCTGCCACACCATGCATTCAAGGGACCTGCTGCACTGGAGGGAAAGAGCTGGAAGAGATGGGCCTGCACAAAGCTACTGGCATGGGGAGGGCTGCGTGGCTTTGCCTCTCCTTCTGCAGTCCCTCTGGGCTGCACCCCCTTCACATAAGGGGCTGTACCTGCCCTCAGAGCAAACTCTTCAGCAGCAGTAACCATCCTTTTATTTAGGTGAACTACCTTGATCTGGGCCAGATGGTGCAAAGAGCTGATTTGCCATGGCTTGGTTTGTTTTCAGGCTGTAGGAAGAAAGACATCACTCAACAAAAAGCTGCTACCTTGTACTATGGGAACTTGTGTTATCACCTGGGGCCTTTGTCAGAAAATAACACTAATGGATAGCTCACTGCTTTCAGCAAACGCCATGCAGTGACTTAACAGAAAAGCAGGATGGACGAGTAGACAACTCCCAGATAGGGGAAACCAGCATAACAGAAGCAGCATGGAGATAGCTGCCTTACTAAAAATAATGTAATTTAAGACAGAGCGGAAGGTAACAAAATTATTCCTTTAGCTACACTGACACAAACAGACCTGCTCAACAAAGTTATAAACAAATAAACAGAAATTATGTCATCGTCATTCATTGATCTGGAGAGAGGAAAGAGGCTCTGCTGCTGCCCAAGAGCTGCTGCTGCTTCTCTGCCTTAGTCCCTCTAGAGCCTCCTGAGGCTGGTTGGGAGAGGTTGTGCCTCCAGAAAGGGCTGGGATTGCTGTGCAGTCCTTGGGATGGGGACGGCATGTCTCCCTGTGTGGCACCAGCCCTGCAAGTGGCAAGGCAGAGGCAGCAAGTCCCAACTCCACGTGGAGAGGCTCGCTGCAGGTCTCCAAATTCAACTGATCTCTGCAAGGGCAAAATCACCAACATTTTCCATTTCAAACTACAACTAAATTTAGAGGTTTTATGGTTCCAGGGTGCCTCCTTTCCCACACTTTCCTGGAGTGATCTCCAAATTCTTCTGTCCTCACTCATTAAAACACGACTTGGCTCTCCCAGCTGGAAAAGTGGAGACCCACACAGTCCCAAGGCAGCCTGCTGCCATTAGCAATGTCCTGTGTTAGCATTAACTACCAGCTTGTGAATAGCAGAGGCAATTTGCAAGGTGGATCTGGGGAGAAACAGTCTTATTGAACCTGTGGGTATTCTGTGAGGAGCTATGCAACCTATCACCTGGAGTTTCTCATGTCCTTTTTGGGACAGTCCTCCTAGCCCTGAGGACTGACCGAGGACACCTGTACAACAGATTGTAACACAGCAGCAATGCAAAGAGCAAATTCTTCCTCTGCCCTTAAAAATTCCCCTGAATTAATACCATATACTCCTCAGCTGAGGCAAAATAATGGTCATGGTAAGAAACACAAAGGGAATTCACTACAAATAACACCACCTGGTGACACCTACCATAACCATGCCAAGATCAACATTGTATCCTATCAACTACAAAATTCAGCAGCTCTTCATTTGCCTTTACTTTTTTTCCTTGTCATAGTGCTGGAGTAATGTCCCTTCTGAAGTGAGCTGTTACTTTTAAAGCATTTAATTATTTTGGAATGAGTGGCTCCAATGCTGGGATGAGGACTTCATTCACTGGCTCTCCGTCCTCCTTCTAGCTTTGCCTGGCCTCTTTTATCAGCTCAGCAGGTTTCTCAGACCACCTTGAAATACACCATGAAATACTACAAAGTTTTTTGCAGACACTATTGCTTGCTGAAGATTTCCATTGATCTGTGGCTTCAGCATTCCCAGCACTTTGGAATGTCAGATCAGGTATCAAACTGGTAGAAATAGCTGAATCTGAACAATACCTGTTCACTACACCAAACAGAGAAACCATCATGCTGTTAGGCCCTCTCCTGATGCTTTCTGCAGATGTGAAAGGCTACATTGACAGAAGAGCAACAAATGTTCACCTGCCACATTGTACAATTACTTACTTTTAACTGCAGCTACACTTTTAGATGCCAGGCTATGACTCAGGGGCTCATGAACCCCACGCACCCTCTTCCTATTTGTTTCCACATTCTGTTCCAAAAAATCAGCTCCTTGTGTACCACTGATGACATCTGGTAGTAATCATAAGGCTTGGCTGTTGCTCTCTAGTTATTTTTGATTAGGAAAAGGGAACCAGATGATGCTTCCCTTGACGAGGATCCTGAGTGGCACTGGGTAGTCACTGAAATAGAGCAAACCATTTTTTGAATCGTTCCCATCTTATGCTTCACTCCAGTTCATATAGCACCCTGGAGAACTTGAACAACTGGAATAACGTGACAGCCCCACACCAGGCCTATCAGCATGATGTTGCCCTTGGTTAGAAGGAGCAAGCCAAGGCTCAGAATCTGATGTAACTTTTTTCCTTCTCTCAATTTTGTCTTCGCATCTTGGTTGACAGCCTGTGCTGTCTATTAAAATACAGATTGTCTGCTCCGTTCCAGCACTTGGTGCTCTCAGTGTTTTTTCAGGCCACTGGGAGATGATAGCACAACGCTTGCAAACACTGTATGATGAACTGTGGTGGCACATGCAATGCTGAGAAACAGTGGAATAAACTTGAGTTTGGTGGGTAATACCAAAGAGATTATACAGAAAATGCAGTCATTCTTGAGCCTCCCTCCTGCACTGAACACTAGCGTTATCACACTGCAAGACTTTACCTACCTTTTGCAAAATATTTAGCTATTTTTCACCCAATTAGATAACAAGCAAGGTACAATGTTAATGAATGGAACAGGGGTAACTCCTTGTGATGTGTTCATTTACACCTACTGATAGCAGTATTTTGCACCCAGCAGAGCTGGATTTGTTCAGTGTCACTGTGCGAGTCTATGAGTTGACTTTCTTGATTCAGTGGGCAGTATTTCCTCTGAATCATTATTGATAGAGCTTATTGCAAATATTAAGAGCAAGGATATTCAACTGGGAGTTAAGTTTGAGCTTAGATACGAGTTTGTCTGAAGTTCTCCCAACTGTTTCAGCTCTGTGAATATTGTTTGCCGCCCAATCTATGGCATTGTGTTACTACCCACCGCCAAATTACGCCCATCTTCTACACAGAGTTTGTTACAGTACAATGGTGGGATTAAAAATTCCTTGTCAACAGAATAATCATTCCAGGAAAAAAATAAAATAGAAGACATGAAAGTAAAAGAGATGAGAGGGAAGGGGAAAGAAGGACAAAATGCAACTTATTTTGCATTTCCAAGAACAATGTTCAACTCAGTTATTCTGGGAAACCTATCTGGCATACCTAGCACACAAGAAAGGGGTGCAGTCCAGCTTCCAATGCATCTGAAGTGCAGCCATTTGCTACACAGTTCAGTGAAACTGGGAGTGAAGACACAAAACTCACAGTTTTTTTAAGTTATGAAAATTTGTAATAACTAGGGTACAGACCTAAAAGGATCAGATAGCCTTCCATGGAAGGGATCAGTCCAAGTTTGGCAGCGGACAATACTAAAAGTGAGGGAGACCCCAACATCTCCCTTAACAACAGAGTGAGTGGGAGAAAGCTGGGGGAATACCACACCAGCACAGAACATGGATACATGCAATAAAACCAGGATTAATAAGAGGGCTGGAATAAGATCAGTGCTGACAGCAGGAAACAGAGGTTGGACAGACACCTAGGGATGAAAATCCCAATTTCTCATCCCCATCACCAGACAGGAGGAGCCTTAGTAGGGGTTAATTGCAGCACCTATCAGGTGAGGTATTATTTCTAGGTGAGGTGTCAAACAAACACTGAGCCTTGCAGCTCTGCTGTTCCATGGGGAAGTTGGAGAATGAGAAGGCCAGTGCAGGACTGCCAGGAATCAGAAGCTGGAGCCTGCTTCATGAAAGCTGACAGCAAGTTCTAGCTTGTTTGGCATTGCACAGTGAAGAGAAAAACATGCAACTCCTATTTCTATACTGACAGAGAGAAAAGCATCAGACTGGGAGAACTAATCAATAACAGGGCAAATACAAAGTAAGAGAAAGTAACATACTGGGTAAAAAAAAAAAATTAGTATCAGTTCAGAAGGGTTCTGAAAATTTCCCTTCCCAGACAATTGGGAAGAAATGAATTACAGTGGTGTGCAATAAGGCGTAATATCATTCAGTAGTTAGATTTGCTGACCTGTCTGGTGACTTCCTGTCCTACAATAAGGATCTTTTACACAATGGGTCTTGTACAGTGCTTGCATTTTTGAAGCAAAATTCTTGGATGTCACCCTAGAATGGGATTAACTTCTAATAGGACAAAAAAATTGCATCTTCTCATAGGTGCCTGTAGTCTCATCCCCCGCCCTTCAGTTCTGGCAGCCCATGCTCCTGTCTAGTATTAAAAACAAGCTAAAGTGAACGGAAGAGAAATGAGATTAGCAGCCAGACAGCCCAAATTTTGAGTAAGTCCAGCAGGATGACTGCAACCGTACTGTGATTCTCTCCAAGTTTTCCTTCTGACTTAGGCCAGAAGTTTCCTCGCAGTCTACCAGGAAGCCTGATGTGTTTCACAGCCTACAGCATGCTTACTCAGACAAATTCCTCAGTGTGGGGAAACTGAGAAAAACGACAGAGCTCACAATGCTAATCTGGTATGGGAAGGGAGGACCATAAACACCATTTTGGGTTATTTCTCCTTAGATCAGTGTACCAGAGCACTCCTTCCCCACCCCCAAGCTCTGGAATTCAGGTATGGGTGCTGATGTTGAAAGAAGCCACTTCATCATTGCAGAGCTATTGAGCAAAAGGGAGGATGAGGCACGAGAGAAGTATGTGATTAAACCCGGGCAGCACTTGGGAAACCTCGTCCAAAAAACACTGGATAACAGAGTATTTCAAAATAAAAGCCTAAAACCATCTCAGTCCAGGAGCAGATGCAGCAGCCATACGCTGTACATTAGGAAACACATTGTGATGCTCACGCACAGTGGGACACCATCCTGCCTGAACTGTCATACACCTTCAATCTGGACTACTCTGCACCGACACGTCATACCGTTGCACTAAAAACCTGGACCACATCGCACCTATATGTTGCGTGCTTTCACCTGTGATTCAAATCACAGCCAGCCCGCACACGGTATCCTTGCAACCGCAATTCAAACTAACTCCCACCTCTATGTTCCATCGCCGCACTTGCAATCTGGACTTCATCGCACCTATACACCACGCTGTTGCACCTGCAGTCCGAACATACTGCCACCTATCCGATGGACTATCAGACCGGCAGCTGGGACCACGTCCCAGCGATGCAATCAGCCACCACACCTGCAGCCCAGCCTCACCCGTCCCACACACGCCTCCCTATCGTAGCACCTGCAGTCCGCCCAGCCAGCCCCTCTCCACTCCGCAGCGCTGAACAGCCTCCCCGGGCAGCTTGCGGCTGTCCTTCCTCCCTTGACACCAACACCGTCTCACCAGCTGGGACCGGAGGACACCCGAGGGGAGGATACCCAGCTGAGCTGCAACCCCGCGAGGGGAGAGAATTCAGCCCAACTTCTCCCGACCTACAGCACCCCGCTACCGCCCCCGGCGGAGCTCGGTCTTACCGCGGCGGCCTCCTGCGGGCTGCGAGCGACAAGACGCGATCCCCAAGACCCCTCACTGGAG